>JBBPBT010001185.1:4370263-4403802 GCA_037974875.1 Cicer bijugum
ATGCGCCACCATTTGGATATTAATAATAAATGTCTACTAAAATTCACATATTAAATATCAAACATTTTTTAGTTTTCTTACAGAAATCTTTTAGTTACATTTGAGATATGATCTCAATTTATAACGTTAAATAAAAAAATTTATGGTGTTGGTGATTTTTGTAATTTCATATTTTATAAAGGTAGATGAGTAAATTGTTTTTTTTATTTGTTTACGTGGTAACTGATTTTTAATTTATTTTGATAATAACGTTAATTAGATAATTAAAATATGATAAAATTTAAAATTAATTTGTTATATCATATGATCTAATCAAAATTGAATTGAGATAAATATGATGATTTATCTTATTTTATCAAGTTCACTCTCATATTTAGATCCAAATTTAAGATTCTATCTTCAAATTAAAATCAATTTAAAAAAACCAATACTAATCTTAAGAATTAATATTCAAACTTATTAAAAATCAAATCAACTTTGATTCTCCTAAAATGCAAGCAAACATTTTGTTTTACACTTGCAAGCAAATATAGTTTTCAAAACATCCATAAAGAGGGACATTGTAGGGGCCCACTATGAAAAAAAAACATAAAAAACATTCAAAGGGTTCATGCATCTTTCCAATTTTCCGTCTCTTGCTTCTGTTTCAAACCAAATAAAGTAGTAATTATCAAATTAAATGAATAATAAAATATCAAATATTAATTTTTTAAAGAAATTTAAGATATTTTTTCCCCTTTTAATTTTTCCATGCGATTTCATCCTCAGAATAAATCTTTACAAATTTTGGGTATCAATGACCACCACCAACTGCTTCTGTTTCAGCATATTGCTCTTCCCCTTCAAACTGCTTTTCTCATCTTTTTGCTTCAGGTAAAAACTCAATACAATTTAGTCCACTTCAGCCATTTTTTTTTAAGACATGTTATAAACATTGATGTTGTGGTTGTGGCTGTGGTTATTCATATAAAAATAAAATATTGTTGTTGTGATTATAATACCCTTTTAGCTACAACTCTGAACTATCTGTTGCCTATTGTTCTTGTTTTTGTGTGTGTTTTGGGGGACTAAATTAACTGATTTACTTGCATAGTTGAAGGATTTGATTTGTCATCATATTATCAAACATGTAATAATTTGAGAAAATGAGTTAATTATGTAATCAATGTCAGTGTCATGTCATGTCAGCCACCAGTACACATCTTCAATCAGAAGTGTTGGTGCTACAGAGTATCCAATTGATGGGTTAAAACCTAATTTGGTGTGTGCTTGATTGCATATTTATCTTTCTCTTTGTTATCCTCTGTTGGTGTTTGAATTGGCTTTCTGCTAGAAATGTGGTTTGGCAATGGACAGTGATTTTTCTTTTCTTTTGTTTTTCAATTTTCCTTTTAGGTGGAGGGGGGCACACAATGTATTGATTTTGAGTTGTGAATAGTTTAATGGAAACTTTATTTGGTGTCAATGCAAGAATATTCTTAGGTAGCTTAAGTATTCTCGAATCATTGAATAGCATTAGCATGAATTTTTTGTTTTTCTTAGGTTGATGATATATTTATCTATCGTTTCATCTCATTTAGGCACATAGGTTATTAGTATTGCTGATAATTTTACCTGTGTTATGCGCCACACAAGCTAGGGGTAAGAAATGTTTGTAATTGAAAACCAAACGCGAGTCTTGCGGTATTTATGTTTTCTAATGCTTGCCTTCACATTTTGCAAATTAAAATCCCTATAAATTACATTGATAATGCACACATTCATATTACGCTTTGGTTGTTGATTATGGTTTTCTGTTCTTTTTGTCCTTGTGAGTTTTTGTGATTATTGTTGAGTGAATAATTGTCTTACATTCTTATATGATCTTTACTTTGTATTGAGAGCAGAGTTGGGATGTTTAGGGCAGTAGTTTGATACAGTGATGAATCTCCATAGCAATTTGAGCAAAGCTATATCTTGTGCTGTAAAGTTTCATGATGGAGTTGAATGCAAGTTATGACATTGAGCAATCGTGTTCAACGAAAAAAATAGAGCATGAGCTGTGGCCACTAGATCCAATTGATCCAAAGAACGCAAAGTTTCCGTGTTGTTTGGTTTGGAATCCACTTCCAGTTGTATCATGGTTGGCACCCTTCATTGGCCATGTTGGCATTTGCAGAGAGGATGGAGCTGTTTTAGATTTTTCAGGATCATATTTTGTGAATGTGGATGATTTTGCATTTGGTTCTGTCGCAAGATACTTGAAGCTCGATCGGAGACAGGTACTCTTTCTCAAATTTACCATCACTATCTTTTGTCGCCCTTTGTTTGTTCAGATTGTTCACATTTATGCAAGAATAGCATTCATAAAATCAAACACATGAATGCTTTGTTATAGCTTTATGCCAAATTCAACTCTTTTTTGTTGGTTGGTGACAAATTATTTGGTAGTATTGAACTTCATGCACAATATAATTTTTGAGAGAAACTGTTAAGGCCATCCATAATGTATTAGGAAAGTAGCAATATAACTATCTGCAATAATTATGTCCTTGTTTAAAATGAGTTGTATTTGTAGTTAGAGAGATCATAAAGCCGAAACCTACAACTTTGCCTCGTTTAAACTCAAGTGATTTTACCTTTTTTTTGCTCTTAATTCTCCCGTTCTTATAGGAAAAGGATCCTAGTATTTCGGAATTCAATTGGAAGGTAAGTAAAGTCTGGTTAAGTATTGCTTCAGCTAAAGTTCAAACTTGGTACTCCCAATAAATCAAGTGGTTTTGCATTGACGTCTATAAATTCTTGGGTTTGGAATTTAGTGGTTTTACCTGACTTTTCATCTTCCATTTACCGTGTTTGATTGAATTAGAATTTTTGTGTTTGTCACCTTTCTTTCTCCCTTTTATAAGACCTCAGTTGTATTTGTAAATTGTAATTGCCATTTCAAAATAGGTAGGTAGATATCATAAGATGCTAATTAAAATCAGCACATAATTGCAATTGGATTTTCAAACCACATATGTTGCTTGATTCCTAATATTGAACTTTCATGGCACACATGCCAATATTGAATATAAGATGTGTTTGTTATTACCCTAACAATTAAGCTCAGATTATTTTCACTCTGTTTTAAGCCATTTTTGATGCAATGGTTTGACCTTGCTTTTTGAAAAATGCTGGTTATAATTGTGTGACATATAGGTGTTAGCTCAGTGGTAAGAGTTTGACTTTGTAACTTAAATGGATGGAGTTCGAATCCCATTTGTTATGTTCTCTCCTTCCCCTTTAAATTTTAAATGGAGTGAATTTTACTTGTTTGAAAGTGTTAGCTCTTACTTGACACACCTGAGATGTTTGCAGTGTTGCTTCCCCCCTAACCTATCTGCACATACATGCAAGCATGGCTACCGGCATTCTGAGTATGGGACCGCACTCACATGGGACGACGTCTTACAGTCAAGTTTGCGGCATTTCGAGAGTAAAACCTACAACCTTTTCACATGCAACTGCCACTCATTTGTTGCTAATTGTCTGAATAGGCTATGTTATGGTGGATCAATGAGTTGGAATATGGTAAATGTAGGAGTCTTGATACTATTCAAGGGTCACTGGGTTGACTTTTGGTCTATTGTAAGGTCTTTCCTCCCTTTTGTTGTGGTTGTTTGCATAGGTATTTTCATGGTTGGGTGGCCCTTCTTATTAGGGTTATTATCCTTCTCTCTACTCTTAATTGGGTGGTTTCTATTGGGTACTTATCTAGTCACAAACCTATTAGAGTGCTAGATGTACTCTTCAATTGAAGGATGGTCGTGAATTTTGTTTGTCTAAACCAAATAATGATAGATTCAAATATCAATATTATAGTTATTGGAACAAGAAATAAGTGCATTTATGTCAATATTTTGTTTTGCTGTGTTGCTGAAACTGTTCTCACTTTTCAAACCCCAAATCCTTAAGAAGCTGTTTTAAGTTGTAGATTTTCTTTTTTGTATAAATTGATATGTGCAAGCAATTGTAGTAACTATTTTCTCAAGTCGAGTAGAACCATGGTAGCAAAGTTCTCCCTCAAGAATTTAATTTCTATTGTATTCCTGGAAATTCGAGACTATTGGTTAAGTTGAAAGATTTCCAAATTATCTCATTCAAGCACTCTTGAATTAAGTTGCAAATCTTCATATTTCTTTTAAGCAATGATATTGACCTGTGAATTAGTGACCAGTGAAATGTTGTTTGGTTAAAAGTATCAAATTTAGTTAAAATTGCAATATTAAAAAAACATGATATAATTAATTATACTTCAAATTCACCACTACACCGCCACCTAAATATTTCTCGTGTAGTGTTACAAAAGTCACTAGAGTTTTATAAAAGACATGTTAATTGGATGAGCATGAAATTTTGATTAAATCAACATGTTGAAAATTAAAATTATAAGAGTGGATTAAATTTTTTATTGGTGCTCTTAAATTTAAGATATCAAATTGCTATTTTAGTAATTTGAGATATTAAATTTTCCAGCTCTTTCAATTTTGAGAGATCAAAATGCTGAATTACTCCACAAAATTTGAATTAAAAAGTCCGTCTTGAAAAGAGTAATTTTTTTTTACAAAGATAAAATTGGATGAGATAGGTGTACAGTCCAATAATCAAAATCTTGGTTATTACATGATGTAACATAATTTAGAATACAAAACAAACGTGAAATCAGCATCAGTGGACCATGTTGAACATCTTCAAATACCTCTGCTGCAATGCTAAGAGACTTAAAAGGAGTTGAAAAGAAGAGGGGGACTTGGAATCAAGCTCCATATTTTGGAGCTTTCCACATCTTAAAGGCTATTTCATGCAAGAACCTATCTGCCGGTATTGTAAGATTTCCACCATTCTGCGTGACAAGAAAAAATGAACACATAAAGTGAAGCAATTATACAGTAATTAACCATTACAGTGTCATTTAACAAGCCTACCACTAGAGAAACTCCAATCATGGCTAATTGTTAAAACTCAAGTAAAGTAGTGATTTAGCATCAGTAATTGAGTTGCTAGCATTTTTATGCTCTAACAATGATGCTTGCATATGCTTATAGAATCAATTGTACGTGGCATATGAGCAGAAACACTCAAGCACACATGATTTGGGTCGATAACTTGGAAACATCAAAGATTTAAAGTATGTGGACAAAGAGATGAGCAGCGTCTTGTAACTTTGTAGCACCGACGCTTCAGATTGAAAGTGCGTTTGGTGACTAACACGTATCGGCGTCTAACACCGACACGACACTGACACATATAGTTAGTTACATTCAATCAGTTCTATTTTCTTAAGTTATTATCATTGCCTGCGTGTTAGTGTCAATACCGTGTCTATTGTCTGTGTCAATGCTTCATATGCACCAAAGCATAAAAAATAGAAACACTGATTGGAACAAACTTCTAATTTGTGAATAAAAACTGAAGTAAAATCTCAAAACAAACCTCCAAGAAGTCTTGGAAGGAAAACCTCTGTGCATTATCCTTTCGAGTCACAGCATGTTGCAATTGAGCAATTAACATTGGTGAATGGTGCCTGCGTCATTTGGTATGGAGATAAATATGCAAGACAATCCAAAAAGAAAGCAATGATTATTGATAGCGATATCATTAACTACTGCACTTATTGTTTGATACACACATACATAACAGAACCAAACATGTTAATCAATTTTGATAAACTTCTCTACAAGCACTTAAATGAAAAGAATCTTGCAATTACTATGAATATTCTAAACTTATTTCTCGTATAAAATGAAATTAGGATTTTTATCTCAGTTTTTCAGAAGCTTTCTCATGAAATTGAACTTCTCCCCATAAACATCTAAAACCCAACATTTTTGTATGTTAAGAACCATAAGCTTATCTTAACTGAAAAGCTTTCATAAATTAAAAGTTAATCTAAAATTGGTCTGTGTTTTCTTTGGTTTCACATTTTCAGTGGAATCAAAACATACCGCTTTTTTTTATCATATGTCATGATCTATTCTACTTCTAATATGCAGTGCACCCAACATGAAACAGAAATCATATGTTTAGTTTTATCACGCTATAACCTATCTACCAAAGCCTAGCTTAAATTACCTCACATCCTTGCGAGGAACTCCTCCTTTCACAGCATAACTTTGTAGAGGATAGAGCGCTGAAAAACAAGAGTCCTTCTCATCAGACCTCTTTAACACTGAAAACCTGGATTCATCATTCTCCGAGACCTTGCCATAGCTCATGACAACTGACAAGTGCAGCCGAGAACCGACGTCTGATCCCGGCTGTGCTTGTTTCATTATTGCACCAACCAATGCATCCAGAAACTCCACATCAGCAATTTGTTCACTATCATTGACCTTTTCACCAGCTCCAACGTGAAGTAAAACAAGATCAAATTGGCTATTGTCAAGAACCTTCCCTTCTTGAAAGCCAAGCAACTTGAGAAGCTCAACAGCTACAACATCACTGTCTTGTGATTCAGAAGAATGTTGTTTCACCAACTCATCCAACTGAACAACACTGAAGCCAAGGTTGGCACTAAAAGATT
The DNA here is from genome assembly GCA_037974875.1 of Cicer bijugum. Lineage (NCBI taxonomy): Eukaryota > Viridiplantae > Streptophyta > Magnoliopsida > Fabales > Fabaceae > Cicer > Cicer bijugum. The sequence continues at coordinate 4,376,808 of JBBPBT010001185.1, forward strand.
TTAACCCTGAATGGTTGGTCAATATAGCAGCTTTCATTCCCATAAACCTATATTCAGATAACAAAATGCAAAAGTTTTACGTGACACAATTTTCTTACAAATCTAACAGAAAAAAAAAAAATGTTATCAGCCCCTAAATTATCATTATCATAAGTATTTGCGAGAGTGTTTGTTTGAGATACTTTATAAAAAAAACAACTTTATTAATTTCCATAAGCTTTGTTATGATTTTAATTAAAAATGAATAGCATAAAAAAAAGCAAGAGAAAATACCTATTAGGTAAGGTTTGTTTAATTGGATGATTTAGGGATGAATCAAGAAGCAAGGCGAATTCTCTAACAATTCTGTCATCTTCGGTTTCTGAAAACTACGTATAATGAAGTGAATTTGAGAAAACAATGAATGAATAAAGAATTGATTAAGAAAAGGGAACCAACCTGATGGAGGAGAATTGGAGAGAGTAGAGAAACCGCATGAAGCAAGGGAAGCGAGAGAGTGAAGGTGTTCATAACTGTGCGATGGATTCATCAACCCAATTATTCCGTCACCGTATAACACCAGCGATCGGCTTGGTTTTTCTGCCATTGCTCTAATCAAATGCTATGTTAGCTTTAACATTCATATCATATATGCTTCACTTTTCTTTTCTTCTTTCAAAATTAATATTATAAATAGATCATAACAAATTATGAGTTTCTTTAAATAATCATCTTTTTATTTTTTATTTTTTTCACTATATTTCATTTACTTAGAATTCAAATTCTATGTTTTTAGTTCGTTCAAATTGATATATCAAATAAAAAAAACAACACATAATTCATTTATTCTAAAATTTAAGAAGAAAAAAATCTACAAACAAATATATACCACTCAAATAAAATAAATTAAAAATATTGATAATGAGACGTAATTAAAGTAAATAAAATATTCATGTCTCTAGAATTTATAGTGTTGACGATTAAGTTACTGTCTTTATAATTTATAGAGTTAAATTATTGAATGAATTTATAATTGATTGAAGTTCATATGTCAATCCAAAATAAATCAATATCGCAACAAGACGAAAAATTAAACAAGTGTCGTTAAGATGTCGAAACAAAATAAAATCACACTATGTGATATATAAAAGAAAAAAAATTGTCTAAAAAATACTTATTTAAATAAAAGAAAAGAAGAGACAATGTATAGAAGTGATCCTTATCCAAAAATATGATTTCAATCCCAAATTTATTTATTTAATAGAAAAAGTATTAGTTGTTAGTATTTTATTTTAGTAATGAATATTAGAATTTAGACTTCATTCTCAAATCTTGTTGAGTCTCTTAACTCAACCACTTTAAATATGATCCGGGACTAATAAATTAGATATGAATAAATATTAAATTTAATCTTTGATATTGTGGATCTTTGTCAACTTAATTTCTTACATTATTAATATTTTAAAATAATTTTGAAATTACAAAATATTAATGAGGTTCGTCACTACATTATATTTGTAGAGACTATATAATAATGATATCAAGATGATAATGTGGGGGGTGAATTTGACATTAATGTCACCGCAAAAACAGAAGAAATATCAAAATATCTTAACGCCTCATTTTTATCTATAATTTTAAAACACTAAATATATGTTATTTTTCTTATTTTGTTTTTATTTAGTCAACTCTTAAATCACTCCTGGTGTTGGAAAACAAGAAAAACACACAAGCCCTGCGACTTATAAGCTTGGATGTGTACCTAAAATCACGGTCACAAAACATTGAGAAGCAAAAAACATGGACTGAGTCGTGACATAGATCCAAACTGACACTATATTTTGGAGAAGAATGTATAATGAGATATAATCTCATGGCAAATGAAAAGAAAGAAAAAATGATGATTAATCTATTTCATGATGTTTCACTTGAAGATGTAACTGCAATCCTCTCTATGTACAGTGGAACCAAAGGCATGCACTTAGTTATATGAATATACATATAATCAAATCTGTAAAAATTACATGCTACAAATATGATGATTCTGTGAGTATAGAAAATGTTTTTTCAAATATACGAAACATTAAAACTTGTTGGCTTCAAGGTATGGTTGCAGGAATTATGCGGTGTCTCCTGCCGTGATTGTTTGTCGACAAATTACCTCTGTCGTTACCATTTACAGCAATGAAACTTCCAATTATTTGCCTCAAACAGACAGCATTTAATCTTGATACCAAAGTAACACATTTTTTCCCTCAAAGTTCAGCCTCTGATTTGAAAATAAAACTAGGAAACGCAGTTGTGATATCCCTGTAAAATGACAGAGTGACACAATTAGTTGTAGTTTTAAAGACTTCTAGGAGAATAGAAGTATGAAGCATTTGACAAGAGAAAAAAATCAATAGTTGATATTTTAATATATTCATGATTTATTATGCAATGTCCATATAATATCATTCATTGATAATTTCACCTAACACTTTATGCAAGTTATGTGAGTTGTTTCACTTTAAAAGAGTTAGATCCAACTAAGAACGAGTGATCACACATAAAGGAATTTTTCGCATACTTCAAATAAGGAAGTGTCATGTTCTTCAAGAGCGATGGATTTCGATTCACAAAAGCTTTCCAATCTTCTTTACTGATTTTGCCGTCGTTGTCCTGATCAGCATCTGCAATTGTCTGCAGACAAAGATAAAGGTCCTATAATCAATATCTTCCATTGATGATACATTTTCATGTTTCACTAGAAACTGACCTTGTCAACAATAGCTTCAAGAAGATCATCAGAAAGATTCATTTCAGATTCCATCAAAATAGCTATTACCATTTGCTTGACCTGAAACCAAGTTAACCAAACACTTAATAATAAATAAACTTATAATACTTAATGATGTGACTTAAATGAATTAGTAAACTCACTTCTTCTGGCTCAATAAATCCAGTTTGTCGCAGGTCATAGAGCTTAAATGCAACTGCAAATTATCATTATGGGACAAAGACAATTAGGGATAAACACAAATTTAGTTCTTTGCATGAAACTAAAAGACTCTTTTCAATTTGAACATACAATCTATTTTTTCATCCATAGGGGCATAAGGATGGAAAACACCGAGCGCATGGACGAATTCGTCAAACTCGATAACACCATTTCTCTTCTCATCAAAAAGATCAAAAACCTAGAGAACAAACATGGAGTTTAACACAACATTAGTAGTACACTCATGGCATCATTGGAAGAATCCTGATGGTCTTATTGGACTCTTCAAAAACAACACCTTAAAAAATTGTCTTTGTCTCTTTAAAAGTAACATTCTCTCTAATTTAATTGTTATTTTTTTACTAAGATGTTTTGTTTCTATTCATGGAACAGAAAAGGAGATAGACTATGTGATTTCAATTTAAGCTATGGTTTGTTATCATGGGACTTGGATCTTCTACAGCCGACTGCAGAGGATCTATTTTGTTTCCACCAATTAGCCAAAGTTCATATCATCTCAAATCAATGAACCATAGACTATTATGCAAAGATTACAGCTAAAATGCAGCAAACTGGTTTTCCCCATAATGTCATTTTAATATAAAGTAATTCCATTATAATTTAACTTCATTTCTGATCTAGTAGCTAACATGAAGAAACATGTCATGGCTAAAAAAATATAGGAACTGCTTACTCTATCCAGAAAAAGATTTTCTCCATTTGGGGTTTGAAATAGTGCTAATTGAAGCTCTACCTACAAAAGAAAAAAAGTACAAACATCATGATCACTGACTAAAGTGAAATCCTCAATGTAAATGTTTACCAAATGATTATCTTTGCTATCTTCCAATTGATTTTGTATGAAAAATGACTAAATTTTTAGCTCCCAATTAAGGTTTACCATGTTTTCCCTCAAAAGATGTCACCCCTATTTTCTATGATACATTACATTTTTCATTCATCACCGTTCATCTAACACAATTCTCATCTCTATAACCCTTTTCTTACATTACACTTTTCTTATATTCTAGTAGTTCATTTATTACCAAACATTCGCTACCATAACAAGTTGCTGATCTTACGTACCAAAAATATTCTTCTATTTCAGCTATCCAACTTGAATTCGATGATTTGCATCTCCCTCTATCTCTTCATATATTTGTATGATAAATTCAAGGTACTTAAACTATGTGACTAGTAATATTGTAAGATACCCAAACAACTTGACAGATTGAACTAACCTTGTGAATCAAGCCATCATCAATCACGGAGCTACTTATCTTTTTAAACAGCTCATGCAATGCCTCCACTTCATTAACAGTAACTGCATTATTAACAGCACAAAAGCCAATTATTTGAACTTATTATTGTTCTTCAAAGTTCAAACCAGCAAATAGATAATTATACAGTTTAAAAGTGCCTCATAATAGATTGAGCATAATTAGAAGTGATTGGAACTTTAAAAAGGAAAACTTTTACTTGAAATTGAGAAGTTTACTTTACCCATCTGTTTTTCTTTTTTTTGATAAAATAACTTTATCCATGTAAGATGTAACTTGGGGAGAGAAAATAATTTAAGAGGGACATAGGTAAGTATCATAGATTTACAAGAAAGTTGAGTAGAAAATATCTTATAATATCTTTTATATTATATTAGAGTATTTTGAGTTATTTTCTATGATCAATTTATAATTGTAGAGATATCTTAGAATATCTCTCGTTATTATTATGATTTGTTCCTGATTTAATATTGAGTCTATGTTTATCAATAAATAGATAAGTATTGAGTCTTTTGTAATGAAGTTAGCATAAAGCTATTATCAATAATATTCAAACTCTCATTATTTTTTCTCCTCCTTTTCTCTAAAATCCCACAACTTCAACATGGTATCAGAGCCTATGTCGATCCTCTTTGAACGACTCTACTCTGCTGTTGAGTTCCCAACAGTTAGAGAATATAATCATAGCTTCACTTTTCCAACATTCTGACATGTTTCACTCATTTTCCATTCAGTACGCTATTGTCGTCGCTGCCACTATTTTCGGCGAATTTTCCTGCGAACAGCATCGTCATCTCCAGATCAGGTCATGATCGAAAGCCCATCGCCCAAAAGTCATTACATGTGCTCTCACATGCTGCTAATCTCTCCTACGAGTAAATCTCACGCGCCGCCGTCTTCACATTGTGTGACAACGCGTTTTGATGCCTTTCAGTTGCTGCTAGGTCGGTCAATCGCGCCACAACCTTGCAGTTTTGAATCTGCCCTCGTATTCAAGTTTCGGGCTACAGTTACTCCTACTACCTTCAAGATTCTACTGCTGCCTTCCATCTGTTGTCGCTGCTGGAAAAGTTTTCTAGCAAGTTTTCTGACACAACCACTTCCATTGTGTGCGGCATCTCCCAATCCACACAACCCATATTTTTTATGCCAAAAGTTGCTCCACGCGCACTCATGTGCCTTCAAGATCCTCCGTGTTCATTCCACGCGCCTCCCCCAACAGCCTTGAGCTTAGGCGCGTCTATCCGCCTTCCGGCACAATGTTTCAATCGTCTAGATTGGGTTTTCCTTCCTGTTTTCAGATCTGCCCTTACTTTCCAATTTTGATCAACAAAAAATATGCGTCCTTGTTCAAACAACCATTGTCTCTCATGTTTTGGATGCACTTTCTCACTCCGTTGATCGATTATGACTTCGTTTCATTAGAGTCGCGTTGCTTCTTCTTTGGTGTTTATCATGCAATTTAGTTTTTACTAATAGATTATAACAGACTTATATTCCAACCGACGATCATTCTGGTGGTGTCCCTTTTCCTATATATAAATCATATTAGTGATGATTTCTTCTTCCGTTGATGGTTATTCTAACAATTCCTTTTATTTTCATAAGACACTTTATCTTGGCAAGATGCACTATCCCCATCTTTGTCCCAGATGTATTGGTCTTACTTTTCTCTCTCTGAATGATGTCGCTCTCTACTTGAAGCATATTCCAGTTTAAATATTGAGTCTCCGATATTATTGGTTGGAAGCTTCCAAATACAGTGTTTTTTAGAAGAACAAACATTGCTTTATTCAATTGTTTGCCATGAATTTATCTTATGCTGATGATCATTCCAACGATTTGATTAGGCTATATTTATAGCAATTCTCTTTGACTTCACCTGCATCCTTAAGTTTCTTTTCCATCCTTTTTATCAATTCGCGATCAATACATTATTTTCTTGTAACAAGCTAAAGCTTACTAAGCTTTAGCTTGAAGGAGAGTGTTAGAATGTTAGAAAATATTTTATAATATCTTTTATATTATATTTATAATCATAGAAATATTTTAGAATATCTCTCATTATTATTATGATTTGTTCCTAATTTAGGATTGAGTCTATGTTTATCTATGAATAGAGATTGATATTGAGTTATTATCAATGATATTCAAACCCTTATTATTTTATCTTCTTTTTTCTCTTATCTTCTCTTTTCTCTAAAATCCCACAAATACTATATCATATTAGGACCCCGTCAAAGCAGGCTTGAAACCCCACTTGCATAAAGTTTTAAACAGTAATAATAAATATATAAAGAGTACTCCATTAGAGTAAACAAAGTCGGCTCTGTTAGATGTATTATTATTATTATTATTATTATTTATTATTATTATTATTATTTACTTAATTATATAGCTGTTTTTCTCGTGAAAGAGAATCTATTACCATCATGTAGTATTATTTTATGATCTTAACATGTGCATATCATCATCATTATTATAAAATAATAACAAAGAGAGCACCTGTAGCATATTATTGGAAATATATTTGCCGCACTAAAACACCACTCAGTCAATCAGAACCATAACCACCAATTTTAAATATGAATTATTGAAATTAAAGTATGAATTATCATATCGTCATTCAATTCTGACTTTCATAATATGGTAAATGTGTAACATTTTTTTATAAAATAAATTTAGAGTCAATACTTAAAAAGAAAATGAAATTTATATTCAAATTCATAGGATACATATTCACATCATCCAAATTAATATTATAAAACGACACAATACATATAAATAATTTGATAAAATCAAAGTGATTATAATACTCATGATTTTGGATTTGCAACCTTGACGATTAGTCATTGGTTGAATCAATAATTGATTGAAATTGATCTATCAATCTAAATCAAACGAATACTACGATAAAACGAAAAATCAAACAAACGCTACACTAAGACGAAAAATCAAACAACATCGTTTTGAGACGATAAAATCAGGAAGAAGAAAAAATAGTTAATGGGAAAACTACTTGCTTAGATGAAAACCAGAAAAAATAAACACATAGGTAATTCTAAGTCAAGAAATAAAGCAAAACCACAAGTGTAGGAAGAAGAAGAGAAACTTGGCTTGGTAAAGACTTAAGGTGCAGGCAATCTAAATCCTTGACGATGCTTGGACTCTAAAGTTTCATCCACCCCATCATAAAATGTGCAATGTTAAAATGTCAACTTTAGTGAAAATATATAATATTAAAAACTAACATACAATAGTAAAATATGAAATTGAACTAGTGATTGAAAGTTGAAAATTGAAAAAATAAAAAAGGAAAGTGTATTATTTTGATTAAATTGAGCAACAAAATTGAAATAAAAAGTAAAAGGAATGGGTGACATTACATCTGGTTTCTTCAGCAAGGCGCGCGAAGTCATTAGATGTATAAGCAGATTTGCGATTGCGAAAAATGGAGAGTCGAGGATGAGAATTGAAACAACCTGCGACAGCAAAAACCAGAACCTCAACGACAGCTATGAGTGGCATCAACGCCGCATAAGTACATTCCCCAATTGTTGTACTTGAACCACCCTGTTCAATGAACATACAATTAATTAATTATTGGGCATGAATTATAATTATAAAGTCATATTGAAATCAAGAAAAATACTTACAGGGGAATCTGTGGGCATGGTGATGAGATGCGCGTTTGTTGGTTCGTTTCTGTACCTAGCTTGAATGAAAAGTGGTGATAAAAACGGTTATTAATCTGGAAATTCGTGTGCTGCATTGTTTGGTTTTGAAGTTTTAAGCCATTTTTTTTTCTTGGTAGAGTAATTGTGAATTGGCGGTTAGTGCGGTGTAGATGTGATGTTATCTTGTTAATTACATTAGTACAGACAACAAATTATGTATATGATATGGTGGAGTTGAATAAATCTAGTCCTTATGAAAAGACAGACATCCCTTGTGAATTACACTTTTGCCTTCTCTGGATTGCATCTGGTAACTTTATCTTTTGTATTTTTTAACTTTATGCAAAAGGAGGAAATAATGCCTTCAAAATGTGAAGGGAAAATGATTGAAAAAGTTGAGAGTCAAGAATAAAAGAAAAAAAACTCACGGTGATTTTCTTATCTCGGCAAGTTTGTGGGAAATGCGATTTTCTATCTTTTCTGTTTGATAAGTCTAATAATTTTAAAGTGTCTTTGAATTTAAGAATTTAAAATTTTAAGTACTTCCATTGTATTTTTTTTTATTTATAAATTTGTTTGAAATTTAAATTTAAGTCATGTTTTATAAATTTTAAAAGTTTTGAGTGAAAATGAAAATAAATATTGGTATTTGAAAATTAAATTTTGAAAAAAAATTAAGGGAGTATTTTGAAAATTTATAGGAATTCATTTGCAAAATTTGTAAAAAAATTAAGTGCCAATTTGTAAAATTTGTATAAATTATAGTTACTAATATGCAAATTTTAAAATATATAAGGCCAAAATTATAAATTTAAAAAAAATAGAGAATATGTAGTATTGCATCCTCTAAAAAAAATATTTAATAAAAGAGAATAATTTATTGAGAAAATAAATAGATGATTAAAATAAATTAATAAAAATTATTTGATGAGAGAAAATAATTAATTATGCTATAGATATAAACAAAGTTACACGAGGAATGTGATTTAAAAGGAGATAATCTGAACCTCACTTTCTCGGCTTATGTTACACTAATCCTAGGACTACAAGTGGATAGTGATAAGTGAGTCTATGAGATTTATAGTTTATTAACATTTACAAAAAGATTTGTATTTGTTTTTCTTTAATGAGACCGATGAATACTACAATATATCAAATTCAATATATTTCTTTTTAATATTAAACTAAACTATTTAAATAATATTTGAATGTACTTTATCAGTAATTATAAATTCTACTAAGTTAATTTGTTATACCTACTTTTTGTACAGTAAATTATTACTATTTGATAATATGTTGTTACCCGGTATTACTGGAAATATTTAGATGTATCTATTATTTATATAATAAAATTTGTACTTAACTAGTCTTGTAATTTTTATTCTATTATATTTGTGATAAAAATTAAAGTGTCCTATTTATATTTTCTTTTATTCCATCGGGGTTGTTTTTGCTTGTTAGATTTAATAAGAAATGGAGAGTTTATTAAGCTTTAAAAAAAAAATAAAAAATTTATCCTTGTCGTCGTTCTGTACAGATAAATAGATAGATGTTTTGCTTGTAGTTTTTCTTTTTGACGGAATGTTTGCTTATAGTTATCGTTTAGTCAAATTATGTTCATAATCGTACACGACGAATTAACCATATCTATCATTATTGTTTTTTTCAATGAAAAATTGTTGTACACGTCTTATTAGTTGTCACAATCATATAGTTGGTAGGTATATAAGAACGAAATTGAATTGTGTGTCCATAAAACAAATTTAAAAATGTATAATATAAATACTGTCGCCGTCCTTCCTTTATAATTATTTTATAATTTATTTTTATAATTTTAGTTTATTAAATTTTGATTTTTCTTATAATATATTGAATTATTGATAACCTTTAATATTTGTCGAAAAAAAAAAGATAACCTTTAATATTCAAAAGTATAAAGCTAATTAATTTATAATAAGTACAACACAGCTCATGTTCTGTTTTTGAGACAATAATTGATGGAGGAATCAAGATTGTTAAAAAAAAATGGAATGGAAAATAACATTAATATCATGAGAGAAAATGAAGAAGCAAATATGACAACACGCCAGTACACCACACGAGTGAACAAACAGCCGCAACCTTGGTACCAGGAGTATTTGTTTCAAATATAATAATTTTATTTTATATACCAGAAGTTAGTAGGAAGGATAAAATGAGTTGGATCTATGGGTCGATTTGTTTTGTCCTTCATTTTATGGATTGGGATAGAGATTTGAATTCGCTTATCTAACTTGAATCGCTCCGTGTAGCTGCTCCGTTTTATGACTTTTTTTTTTTATTAACTTAACCAAACACAAAAATTAAAAGTATAGTCCATTAATTTACTCAATCCAATTAAAAATCTCTATCTAAATTAAAAGCTAATAATAAAAAACTGAACCATATATCCTTAATTAGTATGTTGATACATTATGAAGGTGATAACTTATAATCTTATGCTCATAAATTATACTATAAAAGTAAGTAAATTGTAATAATTTTTTGAGATATGTTAATATTGATGAATTTATTTTGAGACTTTTTTTATAATAGTCGTGATTTTATTTTGATATTTAACTTTGTTGATTAATTATGATTATATTTATTATTTTTATAATTTTTTTAAATAATATTTATTAATTTTGATATTTTTTACTCAACTACTTAAATTAGTTCACTGAACTCACTTTTTTAGTGGATTAACCATGAGAGAGACCCACTCACTTTGTTTTATAAATTAGTATGCTCTAAAGTATGAAAAACATTATTCTTGAATTTAAAGGTTTCAAGAAATGGATAACATTTTGAAAAAATAGATAATACATCTTTAGTGTAAACTAATTTTACATTGATAATTAACTAAAAACATTAATTTTAATATGTAATTGTATTTTTATATCTACTTATATAATAACCATATCATAAATAATTGTGATTGATTACATACATAAAATAGTTTTACACTTACAATATACTCTCATTAATTACATAATTTCTCATATTCCAATATTCCAATGTATTCTATAAAATTTAAATATATAAATATTATTTTTATTTAGTAAAAAAAAATAACAACACAGTGGGATCCAATATATAAATAAGCCTAAACCAAATTGTAAAATATGAAAATGCTCACACGAAGTAGTCGAACCAAAAGCTTCGAATCAAGTTTAAAAGAATTAGTCATAACCGCTTGAATTTTGATAAAAAAAATAATCGAACCGAAAACTTCGAGTTAGGTTATATTATCAACTTGACTGGATTGAACTATATCAATAAATAAACCCTCCATTAATGTTGTCATACATTCGAACTAACTTTCAAACTTTTACAAATTTGTAATTTGAAGTCATAAAAACGAATTGATTTACATGTAAATTTATTTTTAATAAATTGAAAATTGGGATAAAAAAAAAACTTTTTAATTTTAGTAGTATCTTGCAATTTTACATTATATTAACTTTTTCTTACTAAACATTAAATTACATTAAATTAGACTAAACTCGACGCTACCAAACATTATCCATCACCGAGTGAAATCGGTGTATCGGTGGTTCAGCCATTATTTCATCCATCTTTCACCACCACCACCACCACCACCCCGTTGTGTACCATACCAAAACACTGATTGATGTCTTCATCTTCTTATTCTCCCGCTAACGATGCTCTTATGCGCAACCGCATCCTCTCTACCAACCTCTACTTCGATATCCCTCCGTTCAAAGTAAGCTTTGCCATCTTCTTCCACTAACACCTATTCAAACGCCCTTACTTTGATTGCATATTTAGTTTTCACCATTATTCAGGTTCCGCTTATCTACTCCCATTCTTACGACGTATCCTTTCTCGGCATAGAGAAACTGTAACCACTTTCCTCACTCACTTTGTGAATAATCACAATTAGAATTGTGTAATTTATTGATTATTTTTTGTAGGCATCCTTTTGATTCGTCCAAATGGGGACGAATTTGTCGCTTCCTTGTTTCTTTTGGTGTGCTGGATAAAAAGTGTATTGTTGAGCCTCTTGAAGCTTCTAAAGATGACCTTCTAGTGGTAAATCACTCTCTCTTTTCATTATGAATATGTCTTATATTTTTCATCTCATTTGTTTGGTTTAATCAATTATTGAAGAGTTTATCTACACTGTATTTGGACTTGAGTAGACGTGTTAGTTTATAGGTAGAAACAAATGTTGAAAAGTGAAAACACAGACTTACTAAATATAAGCACGAGCTCTCGTAGGTGTTCTATTAAACTGTTTGCTCAAATGTTTCATCCACTGTCACAGTGTCTCGGTAACCAGCTAACACTAGTTAAGAAGTTAATAAGTAAAAAACAAAATGAATGTACCCAAAAAAAAATGATACATTAGCAACTTAAATAGTTTTACTTATCAATACTTTCTATTTAACTGACATCCTTGTTAACATTTTTCCTTTATCATATTTACCATGTTAAATTATTTTATATGAAATATTTGCTTTATACTTCCCATCCTCATAAAGAAGGATGTGACCCTTGCTTTCAGTGACTTATATTCTGAATTTTTTATTGCTGAAGTTATTTCATTAATCGTTTTGCTTACCATTGATGTTTTTCATGCTGAGAAAAAAAGTGTGATTCAAACTGATGTATTTTAAGCAGTGTCTAGTTCTAAATCCATTTTCTTTCTTTCATTTTTCAATCCAAAGGTACACTCGGAATCATACTTGAATAGTTTGAAGGAAAGTTCGAATGTTGCCAAGATAATTGAGGTACTTTCCACTTACGTGCAAGCCTGAGGCAATTATTTACTCTTTTGTGGTCTAAATGCATTATTATTCCTTGCTTTCGTGTGTGGAGCTCTTAAATGGAAATTTATGTTCAGATTACAAAAAAATTACTGTGCTTGAAAGAAATTTATACTGGGTTGCTGGAATTCTTTGGTTTATTTTTTTCCATTGTTTTTCTGATAACAGAATGGCATTTGCTGGGACTTTATTCGGTTGACATATTGAAGATTATTTACTGACATAATGTAATAAAATATAGGTCCCTCCTGTGGCAATTTTTCCCAATTGTCTTGTGCAACATAAAGTTCTTTTCCCATTTAGGAAACAGGTAAGGCAAAAAAGTTATTGAAGTCTGTTTAATGTCTCCAAGAATATGGTCTTACTCCTATACTAATGGCAGGTTGGAGGAACTATTTTGGCTGCAAAACTTGCAAAGGAGAGAGGATGGGCCATTAATGTGGGAGGGGGTTTTCATCACTGCTCTGCAGAAAGAGGAGGTGGATTTTGTGCCTACGCAGATATTTCTCTATGCATTCACTTTGCTTTTGTTCAGTTGAATATATCAAGGTACTACTACTGTCACATTTAGTTTTGAAAATTTCCAGTTAGCTTATTCTATTATTAACACTTTTGTAAAAGTTGTTTGCAAAATCTTCAGGGTGATGATTATTGATCTTGATGCACATCAAGGAAATGGTCATGAAATGGACTTCGCCGATGATAGTATGGCCAAAAGAATTTCTCCCTCTTGTATTTCCTTCATATCTATTAGGATATTTTCACTAATCGGACCTTTGCAATGGCAGGCCGAGTCTATATTCTGGATATGTATAACCCTGGAATTTATCCTTTGGTAAAGCTCTCTGCTCCTAGACATTTAACTTATTTTTTTCCGTCTTCTTATGAAGGGAATGTTTCTCCATTTCTCTTCCTTTACATTTGCTTAGTCTATTCAACATTGATGGATGACATATGACATGCTGCCTGTGTCCTGTGGTTCTATCATCCATTTTGATAATTGTATCTTCTGTCTTGGTGTGAAGGACGAATCTTTCTCGCTATGAATCCCATTGTGATCATGGCATGAAAAATATATTGTAATTGTTTTCAAAATTCCACTGGTGAAATGACTGAGCCTTGCATCAACAGCGACATTGCTTTCTCGTGGGCTAGTGGTCATGAACCTAGTCGCAGAAACATCATCTCCACTCACAAGGCTAAGTTTGCATATAAATTTGACCCTCTATAGACCCCCAACAATGGTGGCAGCCTCATGCTCTAGGTGTTGCGCTATTAGTAAACAACAACAGTGTCCTTTATGAGGTGGATTACTTTTATGGGTCTAGTGTTAGAAATATTGGGCGTATCAACTCTTTGTAATGGCATTTATGTCAAGTTCAAATGTACGAATTTTTGTGGTTGCATCTACATTTAACCTGCAAATATAGTGTGCAAGAAGTCAGCAAATTGTTCGCTAAAAAATATATTGAAATTGGTTTATTAAAACATTAATGCCTTCTAAACCGCAATGCTTTGTATTATGTCGTAACAATTTCTTTTTCCCCCATATAATAGAAAAAGTGTTCCAGTAACAGCAGTAAATAATAATTTGCTTTTCATTTAGAATGTGCATGTATTCTGGCAGGTCATTGTTCAATTCATTATCTTTAGACCGACGTATCTTAATATTCTTTTCTGTGTTTTATATTAGGATTATGAAGCAAGAAATTACATAAATCAGAAAGTTGAAGTAAAGGTATTATTCATTTGAGCAGTTAAAACCTGGATCAAGTTTTTCTGATTTCCCCCTGAAACATTTCTTTCTCTCTTTTTCACCTCAAACTTTCAGAGCGGGACTCGTACAGAAGAGTACCTGCAGAAACTAGATGAAGCACTTGAGGTATGTTACACTATAGCTTTGCTATTCTATAACTTTTTGGTATACTACATTACTAGGATTATGTGTATTTTATGTATACAATATTTTTTCTTTGCTTTATCCTATCCAATTATCCAACTATATTAAATGTTAATTTGATTAAACATGCACTTCATCTTACCTTTACCATCTTAATTGGAAAAATCAAAACGAGGGAGAGAAAAATTACCATCTAACCACCCAATGTCTATCCTTTCCTCGCTTCACCATTTCCACTGTTTTTTACCTTTGATTTCTTCCCTTCCCTACTGCTCCTAACCTAACTGCCAAGCACACCCATTAAATATTCTAGAATTGTTTATCATTAGAAGTGTTTATGTTAAAAGTAACTTTCATGTACTTAACTTATTTTTGTTATTCATGCCAATGTGATTCAAGGTTGCTGGGCGAAGGTTTAACCCTGAATTGTTAGTTTATAATGCTGGAACTGACATTCTAGAAGGTGACCCATTAGGAAGGTTGAAGGTAATGTCATTCTTGGATTCAATTTATTGCTGTAAATTGTAACCTTGTATTGAATTGGCTGGTCATTTGCTCTTGATCTCTAGTTTCTGTAAGAAAAGAGTAGGTCTTTATTGTAAATTACTGTTATAGTAGTTTCTTACCACAAATCATAAGTATTGCTTGTGTTATTTTGTGCATGCAGATTAGATCATAAGTATTGCTTGTGTTATTTTGTGCATGCAGATTAGATCATAAGTATTGCTTGTGTTATTTTGTGCATGCAGATTAGTCCCAACGGAATTGCTCTTAGAGATGAGAAAGTTTTTCGGTTTGCTCGTGAGAAGAACATTCCTATTGTCATGCTCACTTCAGGTATGCCTTTTTTCCCCTCCCTACCATATGTGGGCGATGATGTATGCAAACGAAAATTACACCACAAAGGTCCCATTTTCATCCTGGAAAATAAAATAAATATTATTTAAAAGACATGGTAATTAAATAGGATAAAAAATGTGACTAATCAGTTTTAAGATATACTCGAACACTTTTGGAAATTTTAACATTTGGGTTAAATAGAATCTTTCACAACAATTTTCTCTAATCTTGTACTTATTCCATGTTGTATGAAGATATAATAGGCCGTAACGGAGATGGGTTCTAAACCAATATGTGAAATAAAGTTTTTTAGCAACCTTCTATTATTTTCTCAGCCTATTTGAGATGTTTATTAGGGTTTCTTTAATTTTCCATTCCATGTTTCAGGTGGATACATGAAGTCCAGTGCTAGAGTCATTGCAGATTCAATAGTCAATCTCGAGAAGAAATGCTTGATAGAAACGAGAGGATATCCAAAGACTGCATAACAGTGATCCTGCACTTCCACGTTGTGAGATTTTTGTGTGAATTACTGAACCGGAAAAATGGTCCATATTATGAGTTTCCAGATCTTAAAGTTTGTGTGTCAGAATGTTTGCATATCAGTGAAAACTTCAATGTATAGTGTTTATGTATTTTAGATGTATGAATTGTAACATGTCTGTAAATGCTAGTATATTATAATATGCATAAATGAGTGGTACTACATGGGCAATGTCATTTCCAGCTAATTTTAGAAACTAATTGAATCAGTGCTAGTTAAACTTACTAATTAACAGACCAAAATCATAGAAAATAGAAAAGCCAATGGTTGTCTAATTCCTTTTCATCATCCGATTCCTTTATGCTCCTACAAGCTGGAGGATGAAAGATACTATTATGCCAATTTTGGCAAATAGGAATAGATAAATTATCCAAGCTTGTCTATAAGGAATACCAAAATATCCTAATATATATTGTATTTTAACCAAAATGAAAAAAATATTGCAATGAAATTATGAAAAAGATGAACAATATTTTGTTGAGTATAGTATTATGAACAAATATATTTTTTTTTTTGTGAGTCAAACAAATTTTATACTAGTAATTTAATGAAGAAATAAAATCCTAGATAAAGAAACACTAGTAGTAGTAATTTGCCATATCCAAGCATGTGTTCCAGCGAAAAAATGGTGGCAAGGGCACAGTGGTCAAAACGACAAGAAGTGGCATCGAATACAATACAAATATACAATACAATAATAGTACATTACTCGTAATAATGAATCAATGATAATATTTAATCAACGACTTCAATTTGACTTCACCTTACTCACCGCTACTAGCCTACTACTGCCTCACTCTCTCTCTCCGCCCGCCGGCCAACATCCACTGCTACCTGCTAACCTACGCCGGCGTGGCAATGTTAACACCAAGATCACACTCACTCTGTTGCAACAACCACTTCGTGTTGGTGCCAGTTGTTGTGCTCATTATCTTCCACTCTCTTCTTCTCCTACCTCATTCCTCTCTCGCCATCCGACCTACTCACTCCGATCCCTTCCATCTCACCAACTCCACCGACTCAAATGTCTCCCTCTCCACCCCTCGACACGGTAGTTTCGCCGATATAATCGATCGAGCTCTTCAGCACGAGTTCACCGACAACGAACAAAACGAAGGTTCAATCTCTTTACATATTAATCATTCTACATTTCAATTCGCAACAAAGAAATACCCTCAATTATGATTCAAATTATTGACTTCATAAGATCTCGATTCCTATGCATAATCATTGTATTGAATGTTCACGATTTTGGTTTGACTTAGTGAATAGTAGAGTTGAAGAATTTCGAAACCTAATTTAATGCTTAGTTTTAACAACAGTGCCTGATGCGGGAGGTTTCAATAACAGTGTAGCAGAACAACAGGTTAGTTTTCTACCTTAGTCCTTGATTTCAAATGATGATTGCATACTAGTTTGATTTAGAGTAACATAAATTTCTCTATAAACAGTTTATACAACATATTGTAATAGCGTATAGTTTTTTAAATAATAGTTTTCCGTATGAGTTGCAACATCTCAAGCTATTCAGAAGCTCTCTAGTTTAGCTTCTATTTATGGTTAAAAAATTATAAAGACTTTTTTAAGTGAAGCAAAATTAGTTATTTGAATTAAGCTCTTACAATTAGAAGCTAATCTAGATGAGGTATTAATGATATAGCCTTTAATGGCATAATTTAGGTAACTTGTTTTTTATAATGAAAGGATTCATTTACTTCACCATATTTGAAGTTTCTACTTTAAAGCTTTTAGTAGTAGTTAGTGGTGAATCTGGTTATGTTCTCTTATCGATATGCATCCATGATACTTGTACATTACATTACATAATTGTTCTGAGGGTGATTATGCTGAGTTACCCCTCTTGCCTTGTCCTTGGATCAGGCTGTTCTGGAGACTGTGGCCAGAGTCACGCCAAACAAGAATGACACCAAAGATGAAAAGTACTGATTTCGACTTCTGTCTACAACTTGAATTGGTTGTCTGAGCATTTGATACATTTTTTTCTTTCTATATATAGTAGTAAAATGTGTTTTTCTAAACTTATAGGTCATATGCACTCCATCGTGTTTTCAATAGAGGTGAGGAAACCCCAACGTTGATAGATCGAAAGGTGATATACAGCCCAATGTTTTGGTTGGTTCTTTTTGCTGATATTCAGTTTGCAAATTTCAAATGTGAAAATTATGCTTCTTTTCAGGACAATGTATTTATCATTTCTAACTTTAAATCCAAGTATCCGGTGCTGCAGCTAGATTTAAGGTACTCTTCTTTTATTTGTTACCTTTTCCATCACAAGATGGTTTATATAAAAATAACAACTGAGAGCTTATTTCATTATTGCCATGTAGATTGATTTCAGACCTGGTAGTTGCTATTGTCTCGGCAACTTGTGGCGGTGTTGCATTTGCTTTTGCTGGACAACCGGTATGAATATTCTTATTCTAAGCTTCATTCTTGGCAAATGCAATTTTACGATCTATTGCACTATAGCTTCTGTTAAACCTCTTGTAGAATCACCTCAAAGTACTATATGGCAGGTCATTACTGGATATCTTCTAGCTGGCTCCATTGTTGGACCTGGAGGCTTTAACTTCATCAACGAAATGGTGCAGGTATCTGGATACAGCAATCAATTGCTCTTGTAATATTTTCCCCTTCTATCTGAAAAAAAAATCGCTGCTCTTCCTTTGGTGTATTTTTAGAGTTCAGCTCAGTTGGATTTCTTTTTTGCAATCTTTTTATCTGAAAAGAAACCTAATGGGGTAAGGTAAAATACAATCTTTGTAGGATGAAACTTAGTCGGTAATCCCATGAACCAAATTGCATGTTCACTAACTTTATAGTAAATATTCTTTCAAATCTTACAACTATATATGACAACTTTAGGGATCATTATTAGTTTTGCGCACTAGAGCCTCAAACCATATTGTCTGCACCTTTCCAACGAGGAAGTTCAAACATCAAATGTTAGAGAGCCCAATCTCTTCAATGGTTACCTTCTTCATTAGGGCTTGAGCCGCTCAATTGCTGTTTGTGTCTTGTAGAATAACAAACAGTTTCAAATATTATTAACTTCAACTCTTCCACTTCTTCTCAAGATTTACTTTAATGGCATAAAGTTGATTGTTTGAAACCTTGCAAAAATTAATTGCTTGAACTTTCTCCCTGGGGTGGGGGCATCCAAGAATGCAGCTTTGGTAGCAATTCACAAGACTCTTGGGGTTATGTGGGGCAAACTCTGTGAGGGGGCTGTGCTCTTGTGTTCTACGAAAAAAGCCTCTGGCTGCTAAGCCTTTAAAACTAGCTCCAAAACTAGCTCAAGAGACGTGGATTTCCCAAGCCTTATACTGACTACTCTGGTTATATCTCTAGTTGTTGTGGGATTCCAGCACACTATCACAACCAGAACATGTAATTAAAAAGTGAGGCTGTGTCATTCTGCAATATCTTGATGGGAGTGGATTTGTAATATAAAATTGACTTAGCCAGACATGGAGAGACCTGTTGGGGTTTGAAAGGGCGCAAGCTTATTTATCTGAGCAATTTGTTCAAATACGTAGGTGGAAACAGTGGCTCAATTTGGTGTAATATTTCTTCTCTTTGCATTGGGCCTGGAGTTTTCCATGACAAAGGTTGGCTTATTTTTTGTTTTCTCCCTTTTTTTTTTTAATCATGTTTATGCTGCATTTAACTCTGTTCACCTTGATTACCCTACTTTGTATCTATATGCTTGCAGCTTCGAGTTGTTCGATCCGTTGCTGTTCTTGGAGGCTTGCTTCAGATTTTTCTATTTATATGCATGTGTGGACTTACTGTGTCGGTATGTTTTAATAACTTCGATTCACACTAATTAAGAGATTTTATTTGTTATTGTCCTTATTTCGTTTTATGACTAAAAGTTAATGGGAATGCAAATCACGTACAAGCCAAACAAGAAATATTCGATCATGTATTATGTGTTTGGATCTCCATTGCAAATGTTTGTTTGACTCCAAGTAAGTATGCCCCAAATAAACTGTATTGATGCTTTGGGTCCAAACATACATTTGCATTAAAATATATGTACTCATATTTCTTAAATTTGAAGCTTAATTCGCAGTAGTTTGATGAACATAGTAATTTAATCGAAGGAGAAGACATGTGTTCATTTTGTTTCTTTTTCTTGATCTAATATCTCCCATATAATGTGACTGTTTGGTGGTATTGCAGTTTTAATGGACATTTATGGAGGCATTGTTTTATTTTAAATATCTTTTGGATTTGTGGACTTTTTTCCATACGACATTCTGAATGCTGCGGTTCTGATTGGATGCGATTTTGCAGTTATGTGGTGGTAAAGCTTCAGAAGGGATTTTTGTTGGTGCTTTTCTTTCTATGTCTTCAACAGCAGTGGTATGACAACATAAGCAATCAGATTATATTCCATTATAAAGTGCACACACAGTCTAATGAACTTCCATGCCTATAAAGATTTTTCTGTTTTTTTTCTTTCACTTTTTCTTTTTCAGGTCTTGAAGTTTTTGATGGAAAAGAACACTACTAATGCCCTTCATGGACAAGTCACAATTGGGACCCTTATTTTACAGGTACTTGGTCTTTCATTGTTATTATTTTACCAATATGGACGATGAACGCCTTCTACAAATGCTCTATTAAGACTTGTTTTTTTTTGAAGGATTGTGCTGTTGGGTTGCTCTTTGCATTGCTTCCTGTTTTGGGTGGCACCTCAGGTGTTTTTCAAGGAGTGTTATCAATGACAAAACTGTTAGTATAGAATCTCAAACGTCTTTGGCTTTCTAGTGCTATTATTTGTTTCCATGACCATTTTCTTGTAGTTTATTCTTCTCATTCTCACTTTCCCAAAGATGAGACAAGTTCATGTTTTTTTCTTCTGAAAAATGTGATTATAAAATTAGTTGTTCATAAAAGTTATACTTAAATTATACATTTAAAAGCATACTATCCATATTTGTGTTGCAATAGCGAAAGATAAAAGGTGAAAGAACATGTCAAAATGCATGCAAACCAAAAGACCATTAATTGACACTCTTGAAAAGAACAGAGGGACTTATTCATGTATTGCTACAGCAACAAGACAATGATAGGTAGTAAATAACATGATGGTGCTTACATATCATTATAAATTCATAATAGCTAGTGTCACTGACCACTTCCCTTGATAAGTGTTCAGCAATATTACTTTGCTTATTACCAGTTTAATAAATTTTATATTTGTGGTTTGCCTAAACTTTAATGCACTAAATGGCATTTAAATTTGAATTTTTTTCAGCTCAGCGCTGAGCTAAGATATTCAAATGCACTTTTTTATCCATTTTGCATTCATTTGAAGATTTTACTGAGCATATAGCCATATACTGTAGAGTTTTTATCTAATACAGCATGATACTCCTTTCATAATCCAGGCTGGTGACATTGATTGCATTTCTCTCTATTCTGTCAATATTGTCTCGCACTTGCCTTCCGTGGTTTCTTAAACTGATGATAAGCCTATCATCACAGGTTCATATTATTATCCCTCTTTAATGATAAAATCTCACCCATGGAAGGGGTACTTTTTGTTACTTCTTAATATCATATAATAGTGGCAGGGATTTTGGAATTGGATTGGGAATTTGTTGTTTGGTTCTTTAGTTGTTTCCATCTTATGGCAATTAATTTTTTGTCCGACTGTGTTTGTGCAGACAAATGAACTTTATCAGCTGGCGTCTGTTGCATTCTGCTTGCTTGTAGCCTGGGTTTGTTCTCTTTCGTAATTTTTCATATGTATGAATTTCTGTGTTTCTCTTTGAAATGCTCTGTTTCATTTGTTTTTATGGGCAGAAATGATATACAACTATTGTTCCTTTGATGTACTTCACCTTACTTTAAAGCTCATAATGAACAGTAAATTAACATTTTCTGCACATCATTTACTCTTAACATCTTTGACAAAGAATTTATACTATTCACTAGTAATCGGATCAGCTACTAGGCAAACTGGAATATTGAATCTCACTTTCTCAGCAGTAACTTACATACTGTGTGTGTGCGTGTCTTGTGCTTTGTTTTTATGTTTAAAAGGCCTTTGGTACAACTTATTTGGCATGAGTTGCACATCTATGTATCTTATAACTGTCTTAAAATGGTATATGCTTGTTCTCTTGCTTGATTACCTCAATGTTACTTGTCTAGCACTACCTTGTTTATCTGATTGCACTTATATATTTTCAGTGTAGCGATAAGCTGGGACTAAGTCTAGAACTAGGTGCCTTTGCTGCTGGAGTGATGATTGCAACCACTGATTTGGCTCAGCATACACTAGAGCAAGTAAGATTATATACAGGATGTTGAAAATGCATGTGGTGCAAACATAAGACACAAATGTCATTTATTTGTTGAATGTTGTCATGCATTGATTTAACTTATATGTATTCAGATAAATGCATAGAAGTTCTAAATAATGGTCTCATACAATGCATTAGATTCTGTGCTTTTATCATCCACCTTATTGAAGGACTAAAGGTAGAGTTAAAATGCCACATGTTACCTTTTTTAGTATCAGTTTGCAAAAAAAGTTAGTGAGTTCTGGAATAACTTAAATGACATCCGTGCACTTTCATTTGTCATTTTTTCTGTATTCTTAATATGTGGTGTTATAAAAAATCTAAACTTTTTTCTCTATCAACCAAAGATTGTTTAGGGAATCTATGAAGAGTTTCCTTCTGTACAAGTTGGTGATTTTATCAATGGAAATTAACAAATTGGCTGATTATTTCATGGTCTAATTTTTCTGTATTCTTAATCAGAGTACTTGATAATAAGTTAAGTTTATGAGTATTTTTTTTACAATTTCCCCCTTTTTTTTTGTAGATTGAACCTATTTGCAATCTTTTCGCTGCTCTTTTCCTTGCTAGCATTGGAATGCTGATTCATGTTCATTTTCTCTGGAATCATGTCGATATTTTGGTAGCATCGGTTATTTTGGTGATTGTAATAAAAACAATCATAATTGCTTCAGTTGTGAAAGGATTTGGTTACAATAACAAGACTTCAGTACTTGTAAGATTTATTTCATCATTTGAACTTTGAAGGTTTTGATGCTGTTTTTGTATATTCTTTTAATGATTGAGGTACCTGAATTTGTGCATGTACAGGTAGGAATGTCGATGGCACAGATAGGAGAGTTTGCTTTTGTTCTTCTCAGTCGTGCTTCAAATCTTCATCTAGTTGAGGTTAGTAACATAATGTATTTTTGCAATGATGGTGATTACTTGGGATGATATTTGAAAGTTACGTGTAAATTCTGAAGTATTATCATCATTTATTATCGATTATGATATTTGATTAATTTCAGGGTAAACTATATCTGCTGCTTCTTGGGACCACAGCTCTTAGTCTGGTGAGAAATTATTTTCATATTTGAATTAACAGTTACAAGGTTCCATCAGTGATCTTTATAGCTTTCTTTTTCGTTTTTAATCCATAATGACTGCACAAGAACCGAATCTATTCATCTTTATCAATGGAAGTTCCAACCTTTTCCTTCGTCATTATATTGCACATTAGTATGTAAACAATCCTTGTGACTTTCTATTTTCTTGCTGAAAGATAAGTTGGTGGCCAAGCAGCCTTAAGTTCTGCTATCTTGTAAAATAGATGTTATTTTTTATTTCCAATTTCTAATAAAAATAGGAATGAATGTTGGCAAAACTTTGGTGCGGCCTAATTTGTCTGAGCTGCAGTCTTATATTACAAGTTACAACTACAACTGCAAGTTCACCCAGCATCTAACTTTAAATAGTTGAAATCTAAAGAAGCTTCAATCAGTGTCAACTGTCAATGATTTAAAGCATGGCTATTTGTTTTTTTACCCAAGCTAATTTATTGAGTAACAATAAATAGTCTTCCTAATAATTTCTGAACTCATTTCTGCAGGTAACGACTCCTTTACTTTTCAAGCTGATTCCTGCTGTAGTGCATCTTGGTGTGCTGTTGAGGTGGTTTTCTCCTGACAGTTCAGTAGAGGTAAATTACCTATTGTTTAGTTGATTTTCTGGTCATTTTTTTCTTCCACGTCTTAAAGTCGATGTATAAGTACAGGTGATTTCCTTTGCTTGAATCTTTTGTTTTTGTTACTCTGAAGCTCTGTTGTCTTTGTTGTCTAAGTGTAGATTGGATATAAGATTGATAACCTCCGCTCAGATAGTGGTAAGCTGCGGATAGTTTTGATGGACCAAGAATCTCATGATTGTTGATCATTAATCAAGGAATTTCCATTTTTCCGCGTCGATAATTTCAAAGAGAGTTATGGAAGGTGTTGTTCAAAAGAATTTGATCTAACTGAAATTTTTATTGAATCATCCAAACATAATCTATGATGGATACTTGCATACCAAACTGACCAAATACTAACCAAGGCAACCGATCCAAACCCCATTAAAGTAAAGAACAGGGGAAAGGATTGATATAAGAGTAAAGAAAACTAACAAGACCAATGGTGATGCTGTGGGAGGTATTCATTCCATAACTTCACTTTACATTCATTTTTGTATTCATGATCATAAATGTATGGTATGGTTTTTAACTATGTAATCCTATTTAGAGTCACTATCCTTATTTCTGCAAGAATAGTGCGTGTGTATTCCTTTCTAGTATCTGTGCCGTCAGTTGAATGGCTGGGCTTTGTATATCTAATGGCTGAAGCAATTTGTTTATTTTTATTCTTGGCTGAATAAAGGCTAAAGCAATTTGTATTTGTGTTTTGGACAGTGCAGCTGATGCTTACGTATGTATAGATTATTATAATTATAGTGATATCACATGTGCACATTTTGTATCATTTGGATGGGAGAATGCTTAGTGTGATCCGGTACAATTGATCCTGCCATTTTGTACATCCGCAAACAAAGATTTACGTTTTTCTTTCACTAAACCCTCTCCTTTGGTCATTATCTTTAGAATTGATTTTTATCAGTAAATCACCAAAATAGTCTTTGAAATTGTAGATCTGAAATTTGCAAATATGTAAAGATGTTTTCAAATTGAAAGATGTTTGTCATTTTAATCCTTCTATTATTTTTTGGTAGTGTATGAGATGACATGTTAAGTATCTCTATGTGACACTCCACATAGATACTATGCCATTACCACATTATAGGGACTATTTTACATGAAAATTTCTTAACAAACTTTTTAGTCAGAGGAGGAAGAAGACGGATGGTGGAAAAAGAGGATAAATAATAATTTGATATTGAGGTTGTCTTCCCAAACGATGCAAACTATTGTTGAGCACTTTACTTGTCTCCAATGTTTTGTGAATAGCATGATGTCACACTATTTGTATCATAGCCAACGGGCTGAAACACCACATTCAACCAAATAGCACTAATCATAACCCCAATAGCATACTTTGTTGCATATTGTTCCGAATACATGAATCATCGGTTATACTATTCTCAAGCCGATCTCTAAGAGAAAAGAAAGAAAAAAAAAGCATGATGATCTTGCTTATCGACTTTCTCCCGGATAGGCTTCACCCTCATACAATTCTGCAAGGCATGAAGATTATCCTCGTACCAAGCCACGGACTTCCTGGAAGAATTTCTTTAAAGCCCTAGATTTGATGAATAGTTAATGAATATAATAAGATATTGTAACATATTAACTATTTTATTAAACTAACTACAATCTATATTCATCCTGAAGTTTTAGCTCAACTCGATATTGACTTTGCAGTTGTTTCAATTAAATATGATGTAATTGATTATCTCTTTTAAGATAATTTTTTTTACCAGTGATAAAGTATTTTTAACAATATTTTAGAAATAATATAAGTATAACTTTTAATTATTATTTTGATTAGTCAAGACGTTGACATTATATAAATTTGTGTGCTGCAAGGTTATTAAACTCTAGAGTTAAATTTGTTACGATTCAACATTAGTTTATCTTAAATGTAAAATTTGATAAATTTAAATCTAATTATGTACAAGTTGCGATATCTATTGATTTTCTGAAGTAGATTTATGTTTGATGAGTTTGTTATTTTTCTACCATTTAATTTTGTTCTATCATAAATAATTATTTGTTTAAAAATATTTTTAATTATAAAGATAAAATATTGAATTATTATTATTTTAATAATATCATATTATATATATATATATATAATTTTAATATTAAATAAATTCTTACAAATTTAGGAGTATATTTTATGTAATAATTTATTTGAACTCGAGAGTTTGCCAAATTTGGTGTGCTGTATAAAATATTTTAGCTGTGTCTTTTCTTATCATATAGACAATAGTTGATGCTGCCCATAATTTTCAAAACAAATTAAAAAAAAAAAAAAAATTTCTAGATGTTTTATGTCGACCACCGTAGCTGCTGAATTTGAGTGATACAAAAGGTGACGACAACAGAAATCCATCCCATGTGAAAATTGCATGAATGACAAATCTAGCCAGCACAAGCTTTTATTGGATGCAACAAAAAGGTTGTCAAATTTTATTTATTTATAACTTTAAGCACTGCATGTGTCTGTCTGTCTCCTTACCCCATTTGCTTTACTTAGCAATGCAGAAATTCATCCAATACCAAATCCGGAACGTTGAAGCTTTTCCTCGTTTCTATTTTGTCTGACTTTACAACATTTTTTAAACGTTATAAGAAAAATTAGTATTCGTTTTATTTTAAAATCAATATCATTTAAGATTTTTATATACATATAAATTAAATTAAAATATAATCTTCATTATTTATTTTTTACTTATTATTTATTTTAACTGTTTATCTTTTTATTAATTCATTTTGGTTTTTTTATTTTATTTTAGTATTTTAATTTTTACATATTTATCATTTTAATTATTTATCTTTTGTTAAATTA
Organism: Cicer bijugum; assembly: GCA_037974875.1. NCBI lineage: Eukaryota > Viridiplantae > Streptophyta > Magnoliopsida > Fabales > Fabaceae > Cicer > Cicer bijugum. The sequence goes on from JBBPBT010001185.1 coordinate 4,403,704, forward strand.
TATAAATTTGTTTTTTATTAAAGACTAAAACAAAAATTACATAAAAAATAAATAATTAAAATGAGTAAAAGAAAAGAAAATAAAGGAGTAAAATAAATA
>JBBPBT010001185.1:4404064-4414817 GCA_037974875.1 Cicer bijugum
CTCTATTTTTATAAAAATCTTGTAAGATTTCTAAGTCGAGGAACAATCCGTGAATGTAAATCATCGTCAATGATATTTAGATATTTTATGCCCAAAATTTTAATCTTTGAGTTGACTTCTAAATTAGAAATTTTTTTATGATTTTATTATTTTTCTCTAATAGTGCATCATCTCAATAACCAATAATACACGTATTTAGATATTGATAACCCTCTTATAGATAGTTTATATTAATCGAATTAGATAAAATAAAATTAAAAACCTAATACATTATGTAGTAGTATAGACCTCAAATTTCTAAAGAGTCTCCAAAATAATATTAATTACATTTTATTGATATAGTTTTATTTATTATATCTCAACATTCAGTTACTTCATTGAATAATTCTTTTTAAAAAAATTATATGTCGCTTTATTAATTTCATATAAATTAAAAATATAGTTAACATTGGAGGGAAAATAACTTTTTTAAAAATTATTTTATAAAAATACCTTTTATTAATAGTATAAAAATATAAATTAAAACAATTAAAAAGGTTAAATAAAATAAAAAATAACATATAATAAAAAATAAAAAAAGAAGTATTAATGATTCATATAAAAAAAACTACAATCTCGTTCTAAAGAGAGAGAGAGAGAGAGAGAGTGATAATGGTGGAGAAAGGCGATATAGGGTGTTAGAGATTCTCTTACTTAGAAGCAATAATTATATAATCAAGACTTTATGGTGTTCAAATTTGAAGATACAGCTAGCTACTCACACACACATCCAAAAGCTGCATGCTTCTCTCGCCCACTTCATATGGAAGAAAGTCCTTGAGGACCACACACTTCATATATATATATATATATATATATATATATATATATATATATATATATATATATATATATATATATATATATATATATATATATATATATATATATATACAATGCAAATACTTTATGACAAATAATATACTTGATCACAAAGTGTCCTAACATATTAAATATTTGTGAGTTAGTTTGTAGTTGGTCTAGCTAATTATCGAGGAATTTCATTTAACTTTTTTTTATCTTCAATTATCCAATAATTTATACATAGTTTTTTATTGATATTATTTAGATTAAATATGATGAAGTACCTTTCTTTTTTTTTTTGTTAAATGATCAACTATTTCTTTTTAATATGTACAATTTGATTTATTTTTGCTAATAACATATTCAGAGGAAGTACATATGCAGTTTGGAGAGTCATACATGTTGTATTTTTGTGTTTAAATTGTTTTAATATGCTTATTTTGAGACAAATGTCCTAAAACATGAATTGATTTTCCTCCAACGATTTTCTTTGAGCTACTATTTGAATGATTTGTTTATCCGTTGTATTTAAGAGTAATAACAGTTTACAATAAATAATTAAATCTTGTTGGCACCGTTTTACTTTTTTTTGAACGTTTGATTTTAATTATCGAAGCCATTAACTTTTCTTTTAATGCCAAAAATATTTACTTGGTCAATATTGATATACTAAAACAGCCATTTCTTAGTGATATTTTTAGGTGATATTTCGATTAAGAAGAACATGTTAAATTTTGAAAGATATTTGTCTTAGACAAATAAAACATTGTGTTTTCATACATCTTAGACTATAAATACTATTGTGTTCGTATATGTGACTTAGATGGTGCATCATAATTAGAGTTTGCAACGATGATGATTATGATTGTTTGTGACTTATAAAATTAGTAGATTAGAGTAACCAAAACTAAAACTCATTTTATAGAAATTAAAAATATTTTAAACCTTATAGTAGTATAATTGTAATAAAAAAAATATTTGTGTTAAATAAATAATTTTAATAGAAATAAAACGTAATGCATTAACAACTAATAAAATATTAAAATTAAAAAAAAAATAGTCAATGAAGTGTGGTAAATAAAAATATTTTTGATTAAACCATATAAATACACACATACACACGCATGACTTAGACTTGACTAATTGTGAAAAATTAAAATATTTTGGATCCACCAAATTGACTGAATCCATGTGTGAACTTTGAAATTGGATTGGACCACAATCATAAATATTGTACTTATTGATTTTATAAAATGAAGGGTTGGTCCATTGTCCACCCATTTTGACACTTACTTTATATTTTGATTTGATCGAAAACTATGCTGCAAAGTGAAGTTTAGATATCACACGGACAGTTTGTTATAACTCTTCACATGATTCGTGAATATCCATCCATCCAGCTTCCCCTTTTCAACGATTGCGACTACCCCTTCTTTTCTACTTTCTCCAATCTTACCCTTACAACTTAAAACTGAAAACCCATATTTTCTAATATAGTTTTAATTTTTTTTTTATATTTATTAATTCTATGTACATCATTTTATTTATTATTCGTCTATTCAGTTCACTTAAGAATAATTTAAGAAAATTGTCATTTTTAATTTATATATATTATATTTTCTTGTGAAATAAAAAATGCGATCGGTATAATGAGCCAAATAATTATAACAAATAAAGCAAAGCATATTTTTGACGTATCTGTTACCTATATCTCATCACTTATACGAAAAGAAATGTAAGAATAAATGGAAAGGCAATGGTCAACATGACGAACAACAAGTAGTTATTATTAAATAAAAGCTTGTCCTTATGCGAAACGAGACCACAAAAAAAAAAGAGAAAATAAAAAATATATATAACCTTCAAAAGCACCACCGAATAGCACCCAAAATTTGATGCAACATATGGAAAGTATTACATTATTATATTATAAAAAAGTTAGAGTAGAGAAAACACCTTTCCTCATGCAGCTAAAGCTATATATATAATCCAGCCTCGGAATTCTCCTTTACTTAATAACAAAGCAAATATATATTAAAAAAAAAAATCACACAAAATACACATACTTTTGATCAATATCTATGGAAAATTGGAAACTATATATAAATTCAATAATAAATTAATTAATACAGCCCTGACACTCCATTGTAATGTCGACGTACACAGTTTTTTGTATTTTAAAATTAAACCATCAAGGGCAAATCAGTCCAAAACAAAAAAAAAATTATAAATATAAATATATATAAGTGTTCACATCTTCATGTCTTGTTTTTTCATATAATTTTTTTTGTCCACTATTCATCTATATATCTATCTTCTTCTTCTTCTTCTTGTTCAATTCATTTTGTTCTTGCATGATATTAAGTTTTGTGACCATATAATATGGCACAAAATGATAATATCCAAGGTCTAACAAAAGAAGAATACAAAGAACTTGAACCAATCATAAAAAAATACCACATATCCGAACCAAACTCATCAAACACATGCTCTTCAATCATAACCTACAAAATTAATGCACCAACAAGCATAGTGTGGCCATATGTAAGAAGCTTCGAAAATCCACAAAAATACAAACATTTCATAAAAGGTTGTAACATGAAAGGTGACGGAAATGTTGGAAGTATAAGAGAAGTATCGGTTGTTTCGGGTTTGCCAGCTTCAACAAGCACTGAAAGACTTGAAATTTTGGATGATGAAAAACATGTACTAAGTTTTAGAGTTGTTGGTGGTGAACACCGACTTCAAAACTATCGTTCGGTTACTTCGGTGAATGAGTTTATTAATAATGAAGGTAAGGTTTATACTATTGTTTTGGAATCTTATATTGTTGATATTCCTCATGGAAACACTGAAGAAGATACCAAGATGTTTGTTGACACTGTTGTCAAGCTTAATCTTCAGAAACTTGGAGTTGTCGCAAATTCAAACATGCATGACAATAATATATAATTCATCTTTTTTTTATTTATTAATTCATTAATTACGAATATTGATCTCATGGACTCTTTAATATGTTTGAGTTCATTAGTTATTACTATTAATTAATTAATTAGTATAGTAACGCATGTTTCATTTTCATTGTTTTTCTTATTCTTAATTAATATTCTTCTCTCATCATAATTAAAATAATAATATTAATAAATATTTTATTTTATTGATTTTTTGTTAGTGTTTTGTTTGACAGATGAAATTTCATTTGTATTTATGTTTAAATAATTATTAATTTACATGTACCAAATTCTAAGTTTTCTTGTCGTGGAATGATTCCTAAAAATATTTAATAAGATTTGTCATTTTCGTCTTTGGTAAGTAATAGGCTGGCTTTGAGATCATAAATATTGCTAGTAACGTAAATGTGATAGCAAGTGGTATATTATTGAATTTTGGGCTTCGTGGTTGCAATTTACTTTGGGCTTTTCTTCTTATTATATTTTATTTTATTATTCTTTCCACTCTAATGTTCTTAAATGCATAAAAAAAATATATTTGAATTGATCAATTATATATTTTTAAATTAGTTAATCTAGATAAAATTTAAAAAAAAAATAGATTTGAGGTGAAAAAAAAAAACTTTTAAAATGGTCAAATTTGGATCCACTTGATTAAAGTTGGAGGAAAAGAAAATGTATTGTGTGTGAACCAGGTGGATCATGAATGGTAGTTGAGTTATTAAAATGAAAGTGTGTTTTTGTGTGGCTTTAAAAAATGTCAAACCCCGAATTCAACGGCAATGGAACAAACAACTGAGAAAATCTCGTGAAGACTTGTGATCAAAACTTTAGAAACATGTGATTGTGAACTAATATGGCTGCAAAAAGTTCACAACTATAATTTTTTTTTTTTTGTATTTTATATATTGGAACTTGGCACAACATATGTGTATTATGTTCTTTTTCTATCAAACAATATAATTTAATGTTTTTGAATGGCGGCAAAATATGGTGTTGTTCTTTCATTCTACTTTGGGATAGTTATGTTTTTCTAATTAACTATTAAGAGATCCGTGCAAGTTAAATAAAATAGTTTGTAATAAAAATATAAAAGTTTATAAACGCAAAGGAAATAGAAAATTATTTATTTCAAAATTGAAGAAACATAGTTATACAATTTATTTCAAATTTTGTGGATAAATATTACATCAATAGTGCTGGATTTTGAAATCGAAATTTTGGAACGTTGTTTGAGTTGATTTTATTGGTTGCCACGAAATCTAGCCATTGAGATGCAAGAGATGTTGTTTGATAATTGTGGTCATGATGAACCAATGAGCATTGTTTGTGATCCTTCAATGGTCCAATCAATGTGAGATATTGGAAATGAGTGTTTTTTAAGTGTTGAGCAAAGTCTTGGACAATTTTATGAATTGATTTTGGTTACAATTAGTAAAAGTTTTGATATCTCCACATATACGAAACATATTAGTTTTTTAAAAATATATGGTATTTAAATGAGTACTCGTAGTTTGTAGAAATTTAATATTCTCCTTAATCTTTTAATTAATTGGACATGGTCAATTTGGTTTGATGAATTATATATTAATAATGTGTGTAATTATTTTTAGAGAGAGTTTGTCGTCCATTTTGTACACAAAAGATATCTAATTTATATACCCCCATCAAAATGTTAATGTACATTTGATTACAAAATCTAATTTAGACTTAGAATCTCTTATTAATATCTTTTATTTAGCTAATGCAAAACATACTGACAATTTATGCAAATTTAGTAGATAGTTGGTGCAAAATTGACTGATATTCAAATTAGCTATCAGTTAAACCTTAATTAAATGAGTTTATAGGCCATTATTAAGTCTTATTTTGTTCATGGTGGTCTAATAGACTATAACAAATAATAAATTAAGTCAACAGATCATACTAACCACTTTCTTATATATGTAGCATGAAGGTGAATATGAAAAGAGAAAGGATGATAATTTGAGAGTAAAAAAATGTGAATAATTAATCGTTCACTCCTAAACAATAGACAATGAAGAACATGTTTAAAAGTATCTTCCATTAATGATAGGGTGGTAGAGAACATGGTGGGCTGATATGGAAGTTAATAACTTAGTTTTGCAAGGTGTTTTGGACTATAACTTGGTTGTTAGAATAAATATCTATATATATTACCCTTGTTGTTAGAATAATTAGATCTGTAATACAGGTTAGTAGATTTAAAATGTGACAAATATGATGGAGTAAGTTTCTTTAGTTGCTTTAAGTTATAAATATTGTTTTAACACACATAAATAATCAAACAACTATTTATTTATTTTTATCATTTTTTTATTTGCGTGTAATTTTATATGGTAGTTTAATTTTTGATACGAGACGTTATTTGGAGTAATTTTTCAACGTAATTGATTGTTATAAAAGTATATAAATTTGTATTTAAGCAACGAAATTAACTAATATATTATCTTCTCAGTTAATTAAATGACTCGTCAACTAATTAAACAAAATTCTAATCATCTTATCATATAACGAGCCGATTGAATACCAAAATTTGCACAGCTATAACACATACTATGATACTAGTGCGTATTTTAATTGACAATGAATTTGACAAAATTGAAATAACATTGTGATTATGTTAAAACACTAAAGTATAGTATAGTTTTTATGAAAATTACAATACCTCATCAATCCAAATATGTTATATATATTTACAAATGAAAATGCGTTGATTATAATTCTATAATAATTTAGGTGAAAATTGTATTATAAATCGTAATAAGGGTTTTGGCATGAAAATCTTAACCAGTAAATAACAAGTTTGATACATGTTGTCTTCCTTGTATAAAGTACATTAAAAAAATCTTAAAATAAATATTCATTTCTCTAGTTAATTGTATGCTATCTTATATTAAATATCATTTAAGATTATGTATATTTTTTAAGAAAATTATTAAATATACAATTTTTTTATATAAAAATGAGTTTTTATTGTCAAATAAAATATATATTTACTAATAAATTAATTAAGTTGTTTAGTGTATTACATATCATCTTTTTGACTCAGTGTATTATATACCACAAAAAAAGGGTATATTAATTTAGAAAAGAATGATAAATATGAGAATATAAGAACTAGTTGTGGAGTAAGAAAAATATTTAAATCTTCCAAGTTTGTGCAACCCAGTCCATGTTTTGTGTTGGGCTAATCATGCCAGTTTATAGGTCACCCTTATTTTTGACAGTTCTATTTATTATTATTTTTATTTGTCAATTTGATCCTATTCTAAACTTTCTAAGCAATTTGTTTGAAATGGTTTGTACTTTTCGTACGGTTTATAAAGAAAATAGGTAGAAAGATTTTTAGCTCCACATTTAGTCTTTCCCTCTTATAATTTAAAAAAAAAAATAGTTTTATTCTTTTTCATTTTTAAATCGTTTTATTTCTCAATTTTTTTTAAACTTCAAGTAAAACTCAATTATAGAAATGTATGGGTTTTCCATTAAAAAAATACATTTAAGAAAACTTAAATTTAAATTTTCTAAAATTTAATTAAATTTTTAAAATAAAATAACTTAAATTTAAATTTTCTAAAATGTATGAATTTTCTGAAATAAAATATGTATCAATGTAGTTGAGTAACTCCGCATAAATTATAACAGGTGAGTTTTTCAAAAACTTGTGATTAATAACTATTATTAATGATCAAATAAATATTTGATATTATATTCATTTATGTGATTAATCATTAGCGATTATAATATTAATTATTAATTTATTTATTGCACCACTCACTTTAGAAAAAGCCAAATTTGTAACATTGCATACTAAAAAACTAATTTAACATTTTTTATTTATTTCTTTTATGGAATTACTTCATTTACTATAATGTTTTGATTCTTACATATTCTATACTTCACCCTCAATTTCTTCCCATTCTTCTAAAAAAAACTTATTATCAACACAACCACTCAAATAGATCTTTGCGCCACTCAAATGACCCTTCAACTATTCTTGTTACCCTTTTACTGACAAGAGACAATATGATTCAGGGAGTAGAGTCATACCAATGGCACTTCATGCAAAAACATAAACTTAGTTTTATTGATTGATCATTTCCCATTTTAAAGAAGAAAGATGAAATGTTCACTTGACAATTGTGTAATGATTGGGTGGCAAGTAGGACTTGTAAGTCATGAGCTTTCCTGATCAAGTTTTTGATTTAAGTCCCAAACATACAGTGCATATGAAATATTTGCTTCATCTAATGTTTTGAATTGAGAAACATTTCAGCCAAACATGAAGACACCACACACATGGAACAATAGCTTGCAACTCAAGGAATCAACCAAAGTTGGAGGATGCACTTGAGAGAGATGCAAAATGTATAGTGTTATTAGGTGTCAAAGTATCAAGTTGAGTAGACTAATCACTAGGGTCTCACACTTAAATCCTTACCAATGAACATTTATCATTCATTCAAGTTTTATCAAACTCAACTCTGAAGGAATCGATTAGACAATCGATTGCATGGTTCGTCAATCAATTGGCACATAGACTCTGTTAAAAATAGTAGAGGTCTAAAACAGGCTCACTCGATTGAACAATTGATTGACGATTCGATTGACGCTAATTTTCGAGTTACAGAAAGGACCCAGTTTTATGCCAACTCGATTGACCACTCGATTGTCAACTTGATTGTTTGAAGTGTCTGAGTCACTTTGATCGCAACACTTGATTGACGAATCGATTGATGCTAAGTTTCGAGTTACAGAGAGCACCCAGTTTTGGCCAACTCAATTGCTCACTCGAATTAAAGAAAATCATAGCATCAGGTATGAGTCACTTTAATCACGACACTCGATTGACGAATCGATTGATGCTATTTCTCGAGTTACAGAGAGCACCCAGTTTTGGCCAACTTGATTGCTCACTCGATTTAAAGAAAATCATAGCATCAAGTCTGATTTAGAAATTGAATGAATCGATTGACCAATCAAGTGAAGCTTATATAATTCAAGTTTCCAGAAACACAAGACATACGACACTCGATGCAGCAATCGATTAAACTTTTATAAAATCGATTAGACAATCGATTGTCCTGGTGTTTTCCTTGAATATATATAAGATGTTTCAATAAGTTTTTAAAACAACTCTTGCACAAAACTTTTCATAATTTTTCAGAATCTTTTGTTCTAAAATTTGCACACCTCTGAAAAACACTTTGAAAGAAAAGTTTCTCAACACAAAAAATATCCATTGGCAAATCAATTCTTTGTGTGATGCTAGAGTGATTGAATACAATTCTTGATACTTCTCTATCTTCATGTAAAAGACAATTCTTTGTATTTGAAGGTGTAGAAAATCCAATTTGGAAACTGGTGGCTATCCTTGTTGGTGTGATATCATCAAGAGGAAGTTTACTGTGATCTTGTGTGAGTTTGGGGATAAACTCCAATGATCAAGTGGTGACAAGATAGGAGTGAAGGGAGTTAGATTGATAGGTCATGTAGAAGACTGGAAAATCTGTAAAAGTACTCGAATTCATTCTATAGCAAAAGGCTAAAATCATATTATGATTTCATGACTGGATGTAGGCCGTTAGATCAACGGCTGAACCAGGATATATCTTGGTGCAATCTTTCTTATCCCTTCTCTTTAATTTTCAGTATTGTATACCTGCTTATTCTTGTATGCTTCTTGATAATTTTATATGTGATTTTAAATTTCCGTTGTGTATGAGTTGTGTGAATGTTGCATGATTAGTATAGGAATTATGTCTAAATAGTTGAATTTGATCTTAATTCTCTTGTTATTAATAAAAAGAAATCATAGTTTTCCAACATGACTTTTTTTTTAAATAGTCAATATTACTCATTAATTGTTAATTTTGTAGAGGGTTAAACTTGTGATCTCGATGTTACTTCATGTTCGAATTCACGCGTGAGTAATTAATCTCACATTGATTATAAATGGAGGAAATGTTTGACATATAAGAACGGTGACTCGTATATCCATTGTCTTAAGATTTATGATTGAAATGTTGGACCTTTAGAATGTTGTTGTTGTCGGTATGTATACCTATTGCTACTGTTGCGCTCCTCGAACTCGTCAATACTCCAACAACCAAACCACTTTGGTGAGTTGTGTTAGGTATAATTAGATTTAGTTATAGTTAGATGAAGTTTTGTTTGGTTAGTTACATTAATAACAGTATATTTAATTTTTATATTTCTCTCTTTCTTTTATTCAATCCTGATTCTTAATTCAGAGCTATGAAATCATTTATAAAAATATAATTATCTTCATTCTATTTTTTCTTTATTTTTATTAATTAAACAATCTGAGTCGTTGAACAAGAAATAGTAATTAAGGAGACATGTTGAAGTTTCATGGTCAAGTTAAATATCAATAGCATAATGACTCCTATAGTTCAATTTCGTAAAATAAAAGTTTTTTTTTATCATCATGAGCATACTCAAAAATTAAAAATTGATATGTTTCTCGAGGCTTGTACCTTCTTATTCAGTGATAAGCATTAACACAAATTTGGACTTCAAGATTTAGTTGTTATTGTTTATTGAATCTCATTTTGATAAAAAGAAAAATATGCTCTTGCAATTATGGTTTGAAGTAGAATTTGTTGATTGTTCTTCTTTTATATGCATGTTTGAGTATTGGTTGAAATTTCTTGTTTACTCGAAGAGTTTAGTATTGTATTTCTTAAAAAAAAAATTTAATTAGTCACTGTGATTTTTTCTATTTGTTTATACGATAGTTAACAGATCTTTTATTTTATAGTGAATAAGTTTTGTTAATTAAATTTAACATTTGAATATCTGCTATTGAAATTATTGATTATGCATAGAGTGAGTGTCACGAAAACACCAAAAGACTTTTAAATTAGCCTAAAATATGAAGAATATTTCGACAAAAATTATACACTTCAACT
>JBBPBT010001185.1:4419397-4431282 GCA_037974875.1 Cicer bijugum
TAGATACCACTCTGTTTTAAAATATAAAAAAAAATTGATCAAATAAAATAAAATTATTTAATTCAAAATTTAGTTTAATTATATTAATTATTTATTTTATTTAACAAATACATTTATTTTGTTTGATCAGTTTTTATTTATATTTTCTGATAGAAAAATATATAGTTAAAACATTATCAATAATCTATCTATTATTATTGATGGATAATAAAAAAAATTCACAGTGATATAAAAAGTAATTGAAAAATTAATATATATTTGATTTTAATATTAAATATATCAATTTTTTAATTTTTTTTAATTTATATTTTAATAGTATATGAATTAAAATTTAAAATTATATAGAAAGAAATGTGTAAAGAAGAGACTTTAAAAAAAAAATCTGAAAAAGTGAAACTGTGAATTGCTATGTTTGATATGATGAGTGTATTGTTCCCGCCGAATAAATACTGAACACTTGATTTTGCTGCATTAAATTTCAGAACTATGGAGTGGACCTTTCATCCTATAAATTGCGTCACTTTATGCATTCCTTACATCACCCTTTCATCTCTTCCTATTTATCTGTATACCTACACTATACTATTATTATTTTATTATTATTATTATCACTATTACCATCCACCATAAATATTATCTCTCAATTACTATTATTATGCTTTTCCTTCATAAGAGAGAAATATCTACAAATAATTAAAAAGAATAACTTAATAAAATAATAAGTTATTTTTTAATTGAAAAAAGATATATAGAAATGGCAAAATGAAAAAAGTATAGACACAGCTGGAATAAATAGAAGGTTAGGTACGTTGAAGTAGGAGGGCATGACACAACACAACACAACAGTGCAATTTTGTTCGCATCACACGCCAATTTGTTTAGTTGCAACATTTGCTCAAAAACTTGTCTTTTTTTTTTCTTTCTTTTTTACTCTATCATCTATGTAACTTTTTTTCTATTCAAGTTACCAACTTGTTTTATAAATAGCTTTAAAAAGCAAAAATGTTTTCTTTTTCTTTCAGTTCTGAAACCACCCTGCCATGAACAGAGAGAAAGAATCCAAATTTTTCAGATAGATTTATTTTCTTTTTTTATTTTGCAGTGATTCAGATAAGTGATCAGAGAGAGAGTGAAAAGATGGGCCCTCTAAAGCCTGAAACAGAAATGAGTGGCACTGCACCAAAGACTATACACTGTATCCTAATGCCAATGTTAATGTTATTGTTTCTCTCTCTCTTTCCTTGTTTTATCTGTTTGTGGTTTTTCTATCTTTTTCTATCTCATTCGTTTCCATCTATGCATAGGTGAATAACTAGTTTCTCTCTCTCTCTCTCTGTTATGTTTCTTTATACTGTTTTTTTTTTACACTCTTCAATGCTTTTTTGTTTTTCTTGAGGTGGTTTGTTTCTGTATGATGTAAAGTTTTGAGCTTTAGTGTGTTTTGGAGTTGTGATATCAATAAATCTTGATGGGATCTGTGAAAAATGAAAATGTGCTTTTGGGGTTTGGAATACTTGAATTAAAATATTGATAATGTTCATGCAAATTGAACCAATGCATGCTCTTGATGTTGACCCTTTTTAGTATTAGCATGGTTTTTGCTTCTTATTCTTGTTTTCAAACTAATTCATAGTCTTTAAGACCAAGTTCTATGATGCTTTATTCTGTGAAATGTGAAACTAGCAATGCTTATATTTTTGTTTATTTTTCATGATGCTTTGTGGTTTTCTAGGTTCTCACAGATGGAAAAACAACTACAAATCCTGAAAAGAAGTTGTCAAATGTTTGGCTTTTGGAATATTTGTGTAAATTATTTGGAGGGTGGTTACTATAGATAGGTTGGTTCACTTGTTTTTGCTGATAAGCATAAAATTGTTACTTTTATTTTCTCTTACAATCTTTCTTGAGATTAAGTAATATTCAGTGAAAAATCAATATTTTTCTATTAATTTCCACCTTCTAACTTTCACGGTATCTAAGTTTAATTTTCTTTTTCTTCTTTGTAGAATTTATCTGTCATGTTATGTCTATTTTCTTTGGGAGCAAGATAGAGATGAATGGTGCTGTGAAAGCTCGTTGAAGTGCCAAGTACCACTTGTTAACTTTTCCTAATTGTTTTCTCAATGGAGAATGATGTGTATAATGCTCCAATGAACATTTCTGGCCAAATTTCTAATGTCATTGAAGATATCACACATCATCTCACACAAAAGCCACTCTTTCATTGCTATTCATTTGACCTTAATAACCAAAACAACATCATAAATGGTATTCCAATACTTTCAAGTGGAGAGCAAGATCAACATGATGTAAGTAATGGCCATGTTGATGCTGTTAGCTTCATAAATCATGCTACTATTGCTGATTCTAGTTCATTTGTTACATCACAAGGAAGAACTATTGTAGGAGATCCTTCTAATCTCATTGTTAATAGTGAATTTCAAAGGCCAATTCATTCTGTTTCAATTCCTGCTAGAATTGGTCTTCAAGAGAATTTAGAATCCTTAGGGCCATACATGTTCAATAATTGGCATGATACCTCAAACTCAAACCCTTTGTGTTCAACTTTTGGTGATGGAAATGGATTCATGCCGTCATATTCATCGATACCGAACATCGATCCGAATGGATGGCAATCATCAAATGTTGCAAACTTAACAAATCTTGCTTATAGTTCCTCAAATTGTAGCAATGAGCTTTCACTAAGTCTTGCAACATCTCCAACTTCAGGTCAGTGTTCTGAGATTAGTTGCTCTGATTTAACACATAGCATGAATGGAACAACAAGATCAGGTTTGGAACAGCCCTCATGCAGTAGTATGGAACTTTCAATGAGTTTAGGGTCTGATGAACATGTTAGATTTTCGCCTGCCATTTTAGGATCAAGATACCTTGCTGTGATTCAAGAAATACTTGTTCAAATTGCAACATATTCATTTGAAAATCTTGATGAGATTAATTATTCGGCTTCCGGTGTTAGAGGACGGGGAAATAAATCAACTTCTTATTCCACAACGAAGCGAAGGATTGGAATGAATCACGACAAGAGTTCTGTGTCAGAAGAAGCTTATGCAGATTCTTCCTTGCAAAGGCATACTTCTGAATCAAAGAAATCTCAACTGCTGATGCTTCTACAGCTGGTACATTGCTAACCTCTTGCAAAACATTACATTATATTCATTTTGCATTCATAATATCGTTTATGGTCTTGGTTGTGTTAGTGTATGTTTGAATTCACTTTTGGATGAGCCAAAATTGATTCTAGAGGTTTATAATCGATTTTAGCATGTTTGCATGTGCTCAAGTAGAATTGATTTAGCTTCCAAAATTGATTCTAACTTAAAGCTAAAATCTGGAATTTTTGCCTCTACAATTGATTTTTCTTCTCAAATTTATTGTTTAACTCAATTTTACAATTATTAATCTATGCATAAATCACTTCATTCAACTGACTTTTAGTCATAATCAATATTACTCGAGCACATGCAAACTGGAGTACCAATAACATACAAAGAGATGTAAATATGTTCACTTTGCAATATTTACTTTTCCTGTTGAAATTTATGGTTTAGAAAGTTTTATAATACTATTTCAGGACGAAAGTTTCAAAAACAAATTGTGTGTTGTTGCAAGGTAATATATGAAAGTTTTCATCCCAACATGCTGATATTAGTCTTGTTTTTTACTTAGGTGGATAATCAATATAGTCAGTGTTTGGATGAGATTCACACTGTTGTATCTGCATTTCATGCTGCTACTGAGCTTGATCCACAAATACATGCGCATTTCGCTGTCAAAACGGTTTCTCTCTTATATAAGGACTTGAGAGAGAGGATTAGCAATCATATTCTTGCCATGGGATCGAATTTTAACAGCTCATGGTCAGAAGAGGATAAGGAATTGTCTGTTGAAACTTCATTCATTCAAAAGCAATGGGCTCTCCAACAGCTGAAAAAGAAAGACCAGTTATGGAGGCCTCAAAGGGGATTGCCAGAAAGATCTGTTTCGGTTCTACGCGATTGGATGTTTCAGAATTTCCTCCATCCGTGAGTAGCTTTAATTGAACATATAATCAAAGTTTTAAATAAATTTCTTCAACTGCAATTGCGGCCACAATGTCAAGGTTTTTTAGACATGCATGACCACATCATGGCTGCAATTGTGGTTGCATCAGTTGCATTTCTCTGAATTTTCTACAATATCAATGAATTGCAACGTAACTGCTACTACAATTTAAAACCTTAGGCTATAATCATAGGAACATTAATGAATTTGAAATTTGTGCATGTAGTTAACCTTAAATGCATGAATCCTGATCCTCTACAACTGTTGTATGACCGTTATTTGTTGTATTGAGCTAACTATGTGTGATGGATTTCAGGTATCCTAAAGATGCAGAGAAGCACTTACTTGCAATAAAAAGTGGATTGACTAGAAGCCAGGTACTTAAGGCTATTGTTACATACATACCTTAATCCTTGTTTGTTTGGAACGAAAAATGTAACCTCTATTTCATAGAAGTTTTGAAACATTTTGTTGTACTTTGTTGATAATGCTTAGTGTTGTATTTGCGGTTGGTTGATCAGGTATCCAACTGGTTTATAAATGCGCGTGTTCGGCTATGGAAACCATTGATTGAGGAAATGTATGCTGAAATGAATAGAAGAAAAGTTTGTCGAAACGAAGGGGAAAATGAGAGTAGTGAAAGAAGTTGGATAAGCATGAACAATCAAATGTTTAATATCAATTGAAGGTGAAGTAACATCAGATGAAGCATTATCTTTTGTTTTTTAATTTTGGTTCATGTAAGAAACACAACCAGAATTGTGCATAATGCTCTACTTAGTTGGGAATTACTATTATATGAGGAGTTATAGTTCTCTTGAAAAACATGTTCATTATCAAGACTCAGTTGACACTTGACAATATACAATATTAGTCAACAATACAAAATTTATATATTATTTTGTTTTAGAGTAATTGAAGGCAAGATAAGTGATACAAATTCTGTTTTGGGGACTCAGTTAAAAATCAAATTGACAGTGCTTGGGTCAAATGAGTGAAAAGCTAGATGTTGGAATTATGAAATAGATAAATATATATATTTTTTCAAATAAAATCAGTCCTAAGTTGAGACTAGTTTATTGTTTCTGTAAAATATTTCCATAGTAGTTTTTACCTATAAAATCTTCAACATTTGTCCTTGTAGAAATGTTTAAATCATCTTTCCTAATATAACCATGAATGAGTTTTCTCACTAGAGATTTCATGATAAAGAGATTTAGGGTGGCAACTGCCAACTTAAAATGTCCAATATAACTTTGTCCATTATGAATTATGTCATTTTATTCTTGTAAAATCAAGGAGACATCATTATGCACTAAAAATTGGGATTTGAATCTCCTATAGAAGGATCCATTTCCTAGAAGTTGCCTGATTTATTCAAATTGGGATTTGAATCTCCTATAGAAGGATCTGTAACTGACCATAGCCATTTTTTGAGAGGTTAGTTTTATAAATAAAAGAAAAGATATATTTTATAGTCAAGAGAAAAGATATAATGTGTAGTTAAAGATTCAAAAATACATAATAATTTAAAGATTCAAAAATACATTATAATTTAAAGATTCAAAAATACATAAATAATTTAAATGTACGACAATTTAATTCAAAAAAACTATTCCACATAAAATGAATGCATTATCCCTTTTACAATTTAAAGATGAAAAGTCGAGTATTATAAATAGTAACAGATTCATTTGAAGATATCGAAAAAGCTTAAATTACTTGTTTTTATCAGCGATGGCAACCTCTTAAACATGGATTTGCAGTGACAGCCTTACGTGCAAAAAGAGCACTTATCAAATTTGGACTTGCAGGAAGGGACCACTGTAAACAGATAACATATGAACAATATGACTTTTCCATATGATAAGATGCATTAACAATTGAACCGCATTGAAAATGCAGACAAAATAATAATATAAACATTGAAAAAAATGTCAATTGCCGACAACATTTTCAAAGCAGGAGATAGACTTTTTATGCCTCCATGTTTGCTTTACAAATTGTAATCACAACTTCCTTTAAACAAAATTAAATACAAAAACAACAATTCTGAAGCTGTCAACTTTAGGCTTCAGACTCATTAACTAAATTCTATGATTACAAATGAATGAATAACTATCTGTTCGTTTCTTCTAATCTCTTGCTTTTCTTTCCTTTTTGTTGATATCTTATTTTCTTATCCCATTATCTACAACCATTTGGCATTCTCCATTTCATCAGATCTCCCACGATTCATAGAAAAATGATTTTGTTCCATAAACAGATCAAATGGGGAAGCAAATTGCCAAACAACCATTATTTGTCTACTTCTAGAGTTCCATAGATATTCTTGTCTTTATTGGTTTCAATTTCAAACCCATACTCTCTGGTGAAAAAAGCTCTGGAGAAATGCAAGATGGACTCAAGGGACTTCTTGGGCTGACACTCAACTTAGATGGCCTGTAAAGACCATATCCCATGAGAAAGTACTCCATCGGTATTAACATGGCGTGGGGCTGCTCCTCTGTGACCATTGACCCGCATGCTTGAACCTGTAGCTCCACACCAACAGCTATTAAATATAAGCTCATTCTGATATTCTGATATGGTATATATACATTATCACTTCATATTAAACGGAAATTGAACTATTTACGTACCTCAACTAAGGCACTGAATCGTCTATCTAACTTTGAAGTGATATGGAGTGCCTCTGAGTGAAATGGAGACATATCCCCAACAAAAATTAGTGAACGGCAATGTAATTTTCTCAATCCTTCACTTAGGTCAGGTCTCCTGTAAGATGCCAACACGAAGTTAAATAAAAAGGGAATATGTCCCTAAGCAACATGTACATTGCATCCAGGGTCATGCCTAAACATGTTGAACCGAATTGTTGGTACTTTACTGTGTACCAAAACAGGTGATTTATCAGCCATGAATACAAGTATATATGATTAATTTCTGAGTTGTGTTGTTGCAACCTTAGAAATAATTAACATGTTGCAGATAATGAGAAATCACCACTTTTAAAACACCTGACCCTCAAAAAGAAAATGAAAATCACCACCTTGAAGTAAATCATCATACCCATTAATGGCTTCAAGGAACCGCCACACATTCAAGCTCTGCCTCTCATCCAACGACTGTCAGAAAATATCAAAATAGACTCAGACAAGGAATGTTCAGCTTCATAAAACCAGCAACAAGTTATACCCAGGATGAAGTTTAACACAATCAAATGAAGAGATTTCCCCATCGTGGTCAAATGCACATTTTACTGTTGATATATTAGTTATAAAATCAACAATCACGATTTTCGAAGGGCGCTCTGATTGTAAGATGAGTCGAAATTTGAATACTTATAAACGGAATGGTGCCTAGAGACATTTGAATTCAAAGAAAATTATGAGAGAAACGGAAATAAATATATACTTACATGTGTGTGTGTGTGTCATGTTTATTTGTTGCGCTGGAAGTGGCTTATTACGATAAACGCATCATTAATGCAAATTATAGAGCCAAGTGATGCTCGTCTAGTAAGGAATCAATTGAGTAAGAGAGACATAAAAAAAGAAGTGAGAACATGCATACAAGCTTTTTCGGTAGGTAGAAAAGGGGGAAAGTGAGGAAATGATCATAATGTCCAAATACTATTGATTTGGGTAACGGTGACGTAATGTTGATACTTCGGAGCGAAATTATAAATTACTGAATTACCATATGGGAATGGCTAATAATACCGTGGTGGGCAAATCTATTTGTTGGCCCATGTTAAATGCCAATTAAACCGTCACTACATGGAAAAAAAATACATATACTAACCCTTCGGCATGCTTTGACTATATCTGACTCCAGTAGTTGAGTACCACCGCGAATTTCCTATCATCAACAAATAAAATTAAATAACTCAGCCTAACATTGGGAGTAGAACAAGAAATGCTTTTGGACGTAAATATACCTTGCTAAAGTACCGCTTCAGCAATATTTCCTTTACCACCCCACACATGCCATAAAAGTATAGTAAATTTGACATGACCTGCAAATATTACAATTTCTTTAGCAAAAAGTGAGATGATTTTTTACATAAAGAATCTTTCAGCATAGGAAAGGAACCTTGTTGTACAACCATTCAGACCAAGATGGTTCTTTACATAGAGGAGAAACGAGTATCAAACCAAGCACACGTTGTCTATATTTCATCTGTTGTCAAGAGTTGGAAAAATATGTAAGTAATTTCAAGTCATTTAAGAGAGGACCGGGAAGGGGGGAACACATGAAAACTTACAGCAAATAAGGTAAGGATGTAAGCCCCAGCAGTTACTCCCATACACATAACTGCATTAAGACTGAAAAAAAACAGTAGGGTCAGATCCCAAGATGCATGGAAGATTAAATCATCTGCTAGAATCAGTTACACAAATTATTGATCCATCACTATCAATCTTTCCATTACAGAAGGAACTTTAAACTGTCAATATTGTAAAAAAAAAACAATATTAAAGCCAAATGAGTTGCTTTAAAGAAATTACTGCATGTCACTAAATGGAAAGAAATTGCTGATTAAGCTTGAACACACTCACCCAAAAAAGTTAAGCACCTCAGCTATTTGATCAGCTAAGTCATCTACTGATAAAATAGGGTAATCCGGATCAATTGCAGCAGCTCCCAACTGCAATAGCTCTTGAAGAAAGCACAAGATGATAAGCAACCAGGTAAACTATAAACATTCGACAATATATATATATATGAATCAATCAAGCAATATCATAGCAAAGTTTCCAGATATAAATCTACAGACCTCATGCCCAGGTGGACTAATGTGATATATGCAAAAATTGTGGAGCAGCAAGTAATATGCTTCGGGACAAAATAATAACCCTTGAAAGCAGGAGACGTCTGATGATGAAACCGCACACATGAAAAAAAAAAGGGTTAGATTGTCAGTATATAAACGAAAGAAATGCACGAAATTAATTATTTCCAAGAAAAGCCACAAAACAACATCTAGAGTTGTTTTTTTCGAAATAAAACCTTTTAGGAGAAAAGGTTGACTAATCATAATAGAAATATGTTAATGAGTAAGCGAATTGTATTTTTAAGAGGGTAAAAGAGCAAACGTTTTTTATGAAGACTGCGCTACATATTTCAAAAACCAATGACCACCAGATTGTCAAAATTAAACCTACTGAAATGTACAAGATACACATAATGATCAAGATATATCAATAAATACTGTAATTTTCAGACAAATAAATTCAACGCTCTAATATAAAAATTAGGGAGAAAAATAAATCAAGATATATGCAAAGCCCTCTAGTAATAAGAAAAGAGAGTCAAGGGTTCTATAAAAAACCCAAAACCCATTTAACTTACAATTTAAACCCAAATCAGGATAAGTGATAAGAGCTGGCTTGTCCTGGTCTCCATACACAGCAACGGAGACAGAACCATGACAAGTTCTGATAATATGTTCCTGCAGAGACATACAAGTAGCATATCAATCAGTAACAGCACATCAAGTTGGCCAAAAACAGACAATAAATTGCTTTCGATTATACCATTGCATTTAAAACAATAAATACTAAATAAAAGAGGAGCAAATCAGGTCATTGAGCATTAGATATTTTATAGCAGCTCGAATTTATGCTGGCAGTGAAGAAAATCAAGTTTGAAGCTCCATTCAAGCTTCATCACAAAAGTCTAAAGGTTGCCAGAAAAATTGCAGACATTAAAGAAAATTTAAAACATAGAAACCCTAAATCATATCTGCACAGTTAGCTATGCAACGAAATGTGAAAAATGCTTTGAGGGTTCCTTCAACACATGAAATCGAAGTCGGGTGTAAAGATGCAGTTCATAACATGAAGGTTTCCAAACCTTTCAAGGCAGCAACACATATATAGCATCTGAAGATTTTAATCAAAATTACTTCACTCAAGCCTATGTTTTTAACAAAAGGTTTATGAGTCTGTGACCACGTTCTAGGCCACGACACCAAGTTTTTTTGTGTCTTTGCAGCCGCAATGCAGCTGCCATTGTGGAGACAGCAGCAGCATCCATTGACCACAGTTCTTTGCAATATCAATAATCGTTTTTCAACTGCTGCCATTAACGCACCAGAATTCTCTATAATATCAAGAATCATTTCCGACCACAACTGTTTCCGAGACCATGATTTAAAAACCTTGTGTAGTACACTATATATTGTCATTGGAAAAAAAAAGTATGACTAAAAAAGTTTACAAACACAATCCTATTTCTTCAATTCATCCAAAATCATGGTAACACAGACTCAATTATCTTCCTTCACTGAATCTTCAAATCTTCAAAAAAAAGAAATTAAAACTCTTAACTCATATCCAAAAGTGAACTAGTAGCTAATAGCTATAGTTATATGAAGTAACCTTTTAACACCTAAACCATAGAGAATCACAAGTTCACATTATTCCTGAGTTTTTACATCAAGCTTAATTCATTATCAGAATCATTTCATCGATCACACAAACGCAGAGAATCAAAACGACATCAACAACTATCGTTTTCGCAAACAAGTTAATAAAACCACAAAAACACAATTTAAGCCATTCTTAAGAGAATAAAATACTCAACTCCACACACACACACAAAAAAAAAATATAACAAAAAACGGTTAAGAAATCAAAAAATAAATAAAAGTAAAAGAAGATAAATGAATAAGGGAAAAGAAAATAAAAAGAAGAAAATGAATATGGAGAATGCAGATAGAAAGATGCCTTAGGTGAAGGAGAGATGGAATCCATGTCCACCGACACTGAATCGGTTGGTGTTGAATCAGCCATGGGAATAGTGAATTAGAGTTTCAATTTGAAATCCCGTTTTGCGTTTTGCGTTTGGAAATGCAGTTTGTGAATTGGATTGGTTTGGTTCGATTTGATTATATATATGGCATTGGCAATAAGAACAAACAAAAAAATAATCGCGGCGTGTATGAGTTTGAGTTTTTTGTTGTTGTTGTTGTAACTTCTGGTAATAATTAAATAATTAAATTAAATTAAACTCGAGCGAGTCAAAACCGAGTCACCGACGATTCTAAATCACGAGCGGTCCGCATCGACAGTTGGAACCTGAGACTCTGGTTCAATTAACCACACTTGGGTTCGCCGACATTTTCTTTTTCTCTTTTTCAATTTTTTCCTTAAAAAACAATAATTTTGTAATATCTTTTATATATAAATATATTAAATTATTTTTTTTATAAAATATTATTTCAATAATATTAAAAGTTATGCATTTTCGGTATTATTAGATAATATATAGAATTTTTTAAATTAAAATTAAAATATTAGTTGTTTTGCACTAACAATATATAATAAAAGCTATAGATAATCATTTAGTCATAGGTCAAAAAGTTTTAGATATTTAGATTAATATTTCAATATTCTTTAATTCATTTTTACTATATTTTGATAAAAGTAGAATATATTGAAAAGTGATATTCTCACAAGACCAAACATTAACAGAAGTATCTTTATTATAGTGAAGTCTACAAAATGTTTTTAGTTAATTAACAAAATTAGGATGTCACGTTTAAAGAACAGAATTAAAATATTATTCGTAAAATTTAATTTGTGTTTGCACATGTTCCTTTTTTACTTGATTGTTTGCAAAAAAGAATTGAAGATACTACATATTTGTGTTTTTATATGTAAAATGTTAGTGTAACTGTAAATTAGTGGGTTGTTTTATGAAATTATATTTTACTATTTATATAATAATTTGGCGGATAATTTAGAAAATATTTCTATAAATACCTTCGATTTTTTAGGTTTGCTCTACTCTACATAAGACTCTGGAAT
>JBBPBT010001185.1:4431698-4451442 GCA_037974875.1 Cicer bijugum
ATATATATATATATATATATATATATATATATATATATATATATAATATTATAAGACAATACAAATTTAACTAAAAGATGAGCAGAAAACATTAGCAATTCTTCTATCTTGCTTTGACTTAAAAAATTAAAATAGCTGCTAATCATGAGACAATCATGTAATAGCAAGCCAAAATACGAGTAATTGTTCTATGCTTCTTGCAACCCACGAATGACACTAAGATACTGCCCTCCACCTTAACTTGATCGAAACCCAAATCTAACGCAACCTCAAATCTATAGTTAAAGTATTATCAAGATCAAGTCAGACTTAAATATTTCAAGTGACCAAAACCAACTCACATGTCTCTTTAATAATAATGTGAATTTCCTTCATATTGTTAAATTTTCCTTCAATATGTTATCAATGCGATGAGTGATTTATTTACATCCCTAACTAATTTTTTTGAGTGTATTTTGGATGAAACACTAATTATTTTATTCTATTTAAACATTTTTAAACTAATTTTTTCCAACTACAACTCTAAACTAATAATGAATGTATCGCTTTCAAATCATTATATTTTATTATGCATTTATGATAATTTTTAATAACAAATAATTAGCGACATACATTTTGTAAAATTATTACACTTATTTATTTGTTTATTGTATTTCCTAAACAAATCTTTTTTAAAAAATAACTCTATGTAAAACCACATTTGTTTAACAATTAATTATGTAAAAACAAGAAGAAGAAGAAAAAAAGAAGAAAAAAAACAATTTTGAGATTTTAATTTTCTAATCCTTGCTATGTCTTAATTGAAAGTGTGTGGTCTTTTTATATTTCGGTGGTAAATGATGCCATGAGTTATTTCGTCATAGCCTTACCGACAATGTTACAAAATTTTCTTTGAATTATGATAATTATTTTTGTTTTTGGAAAGACATTATTATCAAGGATTTTATGTATTATTAAGCATTTATAAATCAAAGGTACAAAGTCAGCACTCTAACAATCATGCATTAAAATTGCACTTTGAGACGTGTGTACCTTAACAAATAAAGATGGGCTCCACAACTTGATACATTGGGCAGATATATCACTTTCAATTTGAATTGGAATTCCTTGTCCCCTACAATTTTACGTATAAGCTTAAATAGGAGTAATAATTCAATATCCAACAAAAAAAACAAAAGAAAGATTTAAATTATGTTGAGAATATGGAAAAGGATTATACCCGTCGTGTCTATTTTCCCCTCTCAATGTCGACATGAGTTTCCCCACTTGAGAAGATGTTTTTCAATACAATGTCAAATGAGAATGTTAACTTATTTTTTTTCATGAAATAATAAAAAAAATTATTTATAATTGCGAGATGTTGAATTCAAAATTAAAAATAGTATCTAATTTAATAATATAATTTTTTGTTTTCTTTTGTTAACTCTAATTGTATATATTTTAAATCAAAATTTTTATGCAAACTTCTATTCAATACATCTTATGAAATAAATTAAGATTCTCAAATAGTGTGTAGAGTGTTAGTGTAGTGACCACTAATGTTGAAAGACAACTACTTTTTCTTTTGACTGAATTGAAAGCCAACTACTTCAAAGAGGTCATCTTTTTTTTAATTTGATTGCAATAAATTCACTAAATGAAATAAGGACATAGGAACGAGGTGTTCAACATCTCTTCTCATACACACATAACTTTATAATAACGTCAGATCCAATGAAAACTATATTATATGTTAATTCAATGAGCAATGGAGATGCATTCCAATATTATGGGCGTCCATTTCATCCATCTTTGCACACGGATTAAATACCGATTAATAAAAATATAGGACAATAATTCAAGTGGTTTTGTAAGAACTTTATATTATATTAATTGAATTTAGAGTCAACGAAAACAAAAAGAATTTCAAATTTAGGTTTAATGAAATTGAGAAAACGAATTAAAGTCACGTATATTAAACTGACTTATCTATTAGTTCAATTTCAGATCTATCATAAATTCTATAGGTTCAATTTTTAAATTGTGATTTTATTTATGTTTGACTAATTGATTTGATTAAGGAAACATATATCAATAATATGTGAATTCAATTTTTAATCTAAATTGTAGTTTTTCGAATGTGAATTCGATTTTTAATCTAATTGATTGTAATTCTTTGACATTTGATTGTTAACTATGATCCATCAATTACTGATGTTTAATTCAATTTCATTGTTGACTCGAGGATTAGTTATATATCATATCCAAAAAAAATTAAATTGTGAGAGTACCTTGAAGTGTCAACAAAGAGTAAAAAAATCCTAATTACAAAATTTTTAATATATTAGAAAATATGAAGAAAACAAAAACTTCCAACATATATACAAGTCCCCAAAAGCTCTTATAACAAAAGAACGTTAATTTATAATTTGTTGAAATCAACCTCGTGTCAAAATTTAAAGGTAATTAAAAAATCTATGTGAAATGCTATATTGAAAAACGTGATATTAATAGAGGCCAGAGAAATAGAATTAGTCAATCCACACCCAAATGAAATCATAACATTTTGAGATTATAGGCAAATCATATCACGAAATAGACTACTTATTGTCATCTCTGATAGGAAGCTAGAAGAGATAACTGAAATTAGATTATACACATAAGAATTGTCTTCATGAGACACACAATGTAACCTTTTATTTGCCACTTGATAACTTAATGAATTAGATAGAGACTAAGGCTATGATCGGAAGTTTAGAGAGAAATGGAGATGACGATTTTGAGAATATGGGAAGGAGGAGGGTGAACAGTCCACCCACCTTGCGTAAGATTTTAGTTTTCTTCATTGAACTAAAACCCTCCGATACATTATACATGGCAACAGAAAGAAAAAAAGTATCTAATGTATGTATTGGTGAATAACATTGGAGGATTTTGAATAAGTTTTAAAATCCACTACATCTCTTTTTCTCTCGCTCCTAACTCCCAAACAAGGTCAAAGTAATTGTTATGACAAAAAGAGACTAAAATAAAAAGGCTGAATATTTAGAAGGATACAAAATATATTCAAATTTAATTACTTCTAATGTGTTTTAGTATTTACTGGCTTCAAGACCAAGTCAGATGCTCAGTGAGTACAGTTAGGTAATTTGAAGCTTCAGGGTACATTATGTCATGGCATTATGCCAGCTAAGTTAAAATTGAAGGGCCCACTATGCTAGAGGATCTTGTGCTCAGTGTTTCCTATTCACTAGCAGCAAAAGTAACAAAAATGGATAGCCTAAAAAATTGCCAGCATTGCATCCTCTCATAACTTTTCATCAACAATATTGTACCATTACTTCCTAAGCTACTACGTGAAACCAAAATACCTCGCCACTCTCCCGCTATCCAAATCTATCATTGTTGCCTGAATATACAGGGGTTTTCTCTCACCGAATTCTCATGAAACTGACATCTCATAAACTTTAGTTGTGCTTTTGTATCATCCTCAATTCCCTCTTTGCGTTTTCTAGTTCCATCTCTGGTGGCTGTGCTCGTTCTATCATCACCAGACAAACTTATGGTGTCCACAGCATCATGCATCTCTACATCACCACCACCAATTACATCTACCTCGGAGCCTCCATGTATATAATTTAAAAAGAGATGTTTGATCACCGGAAGCCTACACTCGGTTCTTGAAGTGAAAAAGAAAGCCTTTGCACGATGCTTGGTAGTTTGACAACCAAATATCGCCAATCCGTCTTCCTCGACAACTAGAAGCCATTCTGATTATGAAATCATTAATCATTAGTTACGCAATAAAACAAAGGGAAAAAAATCTGACAGACAAGAGGAAATAGACTATGCAAAATGGGCAGCTCATCTCAGTTAACCATAGTTGGAATCCAATCACCAATACAACTTGAAACTGCGTGCAACCACATTCAACTATACAGCTTGCTGGAATTTTTAAAAATTTAAAAGCCTCTTCTCAGTCAAAAGAATAACAAAATTTGAGGGGTAGTTGGAGGAACTCACTTATAAGAGCTATGGGAGTGGAAACATTTGGTCTGTTGATCTTTCTGTCTATGCCACTTTGACTAATAACCCAGTTAATCAATTGATTAGGAACGCAGGATCTACAGAAGGCATTTACATAAGAAGTAGCTTTCCCCTGATCACCATTTACCCTGTTGCCAAGCAGATTATGAGACTTATCAGCTGAGACATTATGGAAACATCTTCATAATTCATTCCTCAACGGTACAATAGGCTTTTATCATACCTAGCAGACTGGATAGCTAACTCAGAAACAAATAACCAATTAATAGCAAAATCTTTGAGGCTATTGGCATACAGTGAAACTCCTGCTTGAGGATTAATGAATGAATAATCCATCATCATCACAGAATTGTACAAGACTTCTTTTAAAAGAACTTCATTTTCAGAACCCTATAGCAAAACAACCAGTAGATTGGTGAATATAACAGCAAGAATTAGAAACGAGGAATAAAATGCATCATACACTTCTTGAACGGAAATGAAAAAGGACATTCTATAAACTAAAGAGCTCAAATTACCAACAAAAGAAGGTTTCCCCATATCGCAGTTAATGTTGTGAAGATTATGGCAATGAGTAATCAATGCTACTAACCAAGTAGTAGTCCCTTTTTTTTACTGGGAATATACATGAATAATTGGTGAACCACACAATTTCTCTGGAAAGGTTATAATAAGTTTTAAAATTTTAACATCTAAATCATAGTTATCCAATATTGCTGAACAGAATCGATATTTAAACTCCTGGTCTTACCTCAATTATCATATGAAGAATAAAACTTGAGTGCTAACTTTTTTCATTTTCATAAGGAGTAGGACCCAAAGCTCTCCTCACCTATACTCTATTATGAAAAATAGGTTTTCCATGCCAACAAAAAATACCCCCTTGGATGTTATCACAAGCTAACCAAAGATGTGTTTGGTAAATTATTGGATCAGAACATCAGTTTTGTTCTGTGCTTGGTGCAAATAAAAAACAGCACAAAACAGGACCAGAGATGGAAAAGCGGTATGTTTTAGTTATCTAAAAAGACGAAAAAAAGTGAACAAAATAGGTTGATCTAATTCATTCTGTCCACATGCCAAATGCTACTTAAATAACCTATTTATAGAGGCAGTGGCATCATGACAGGACTGGCCTCGGTTTAACCTGTGTCGTGTAGGCTAATATGAGGGCTTTAAATTATTTGAAATTAGTCTTACCCAGACATAGTTTCCTGGAGAAAAAGATAGGTGATTTTCCTGCAAGTCCTTAATTCAAAATTATAATCAAGTAATGCTAGATAAAAGACATGGTATGATGGCACTGACCAGCAAGGAGATCACTGGTAAAACTGGCTCCAACAACATCCTGAAAAGGGTATCTGATATGCACCAATAAGCAGTCAGGAAGTACACACACGAAAACTGTAATGATGTTTGTAATCTCATACACCACAGCTCAAGTACTCCATAGCTGCTGCGACCCATGATTAAATAACAGCAGAAGGAAGGATATGGACAGACATCAAACACAACAATCTGACACATAGAGCCAACCTTAAAGTTTCAGGCCCTTAATCATCTGCTAAACATCAACAAAAAAAAAAATCTTTTCCCAAATTTCACAAAGCCCAAATCAAATTATTCCAATAAAACTAGCAACTGTAGAGATCGGCAAAGTCAATGGGTTAGGCACACAAAAGAGAGTTGTTTTCGAAAACAAGAAATCACTTAAGATGAGTTTCTTCCTTATGTTGTTATGGATCTTCTTCGGTCCTTCATTCGATAGCAACAATGGAGAGGTTGAATTAGGGATGTTTTCCAAATTCGCATATAAAGTATTTTGAGAATAATTTCAATATATTATTTAAAAAAAAAAACACTAATAAATTCTTTAAACTTGTTCAACCGGTTACCAGTTTAAAAGATTGAAAAATGAGTGACGTGGTCGTATGCCCGTATCTGCGAGAGAGTGTCTAACTGAAAGTGTTAAAGTGACTGACAGCAGCATTTCTCAAATAAACAATCAAATTTAAATTTCATCAAGATCTGGCTTTCCTAAAATGCAGTAGAACCTACTTTACTCTAAACTCCAACATAATGAAAGAACATGATTATATATATATATATATATATATATATATATAAAGACAATTGCTAACAAAGGCATCATTAGGGTGAAAACAGAAAACTAAAAAGTACATTAACTAACAACAACAAAGCTATTCATTAACATAGAAATTGTTATTAAGGTTGCTAAGGAAAAGAGAGAGAATGCATAACAATAAAAGGATAGAGTCTTTATGAAAGTTGTTTTGAATTTATCATACCCCACCCCATTATCATATACATTAATGTAATCATTTGAAAAACATCTAACTAGTTGTAATCAAAGCTATATAAAACAGAACGGTGCTGCTATTATGGCCACAACATCGTATTTTTCCAATAAAATTGCACTAGCAACACAACTGCAATTGAGACTAACATAGCAGTGTTTGACCACGATTCACATTAATATTGAGGACTGCAATATAACACCTTGCTAGTAATAAGTATGAGAAGTAACAAGTTCTTACCCAAAAAGTAAAAATTCTGAAACCCAGTCGTGATCTGAGCTGCATAATCATGCAACTTCTTCTCCTTCTCCTCTTTTGTAATCCCCACATCAAAAGTCAAACACATTTTCAACAAAAAAGCTTCAAACATAACAACCCCAGCCAAAAAGCCAACCTCACAACAACCCATTTCAATTCCCTTTCGAACTCCGTCACTCACAAAAGGGAAAAACCCCTTCAAAAAATTACCAACCTCAAACAAACCATCGCCATAATAACAATCACAAACAACCATCCAAACCGGTATCAAATCCACAAAATCCTCCTCCAAAAAAACCATATTCCCATGATCACCTAAAACCCTTTCCTTCATACACAAAATGCTACAATAACTAACAACCCCATCCACCAAACCCTCAACTGCACTCTTCACTTCTTTCTCATAAACCATCAAACGATAAAGCTCAAACACCAAAGGTGCGAGAACACCTATCCTTTTCATGGACACGCACCCATCAGAACACGAAACAAGCAACTGAAACAAACCCTTAACCGACGCTATTGAAGTTCTAGAAGCTTCTCTTCCCAGTCCCAATCTATCATTGTGAAATTCGAGAGCTGAATAAAACCACACGAGTGGAAGTGGAGGGTCTGGGGTTCTATGAAGCGTACGAGAAAAGATTGAACTAAAGTCGCTGAAATCGGTGGCGCCTTTTCGGTGTTCTGCTATGAAACGATTGATTGATTCTCTGAGCATTGGTTGGTAGTAAGGTTGAAGTTGTTTCGACTGATTTAGGTTCATTTTTTGGAAGTGAGAAATTGTTGAAGCCTTGAAGGAAGTGATGGTGTTGTGAAGCGTGGAGATGAAAGGGTAACAGTTGTTGAAGAATCACTGAAATTCTGAGTTTGGTGCGATGAGAGAGAAACCCTAGCTTTTCAGAGTGCATGTAAATGGAGCTAGCACATGGAAACGGGAGGAGGGAATATATGCACTTTCTTAACGGGAAACTTTTTTGAATTTTCTTCCTCTAAAATTTTCAACACTTTATTAAAAGTGTTAATAAATTAAGACAAGTTTTACTATAATGTTAACAATATTGCTTCCCACACCCCTCACATTGCTTCCCACACCCCTAATTTTTTTTTGGTATCCAAAATGCCCTTCCCTCTATAATCAATTAAAACAATTTTCAAACACCTTCTTCAACCTTCTATTCACTCCTTCATCTTCACTAACCCTAACCTTCAACCTTCAACCTTCACTAAATCTTCTTCAACCTTCAACACATCTTCAACACATTCAACATCATCTTGAACATCATCTTCAACACATTCAACATCATCTTGAGTAAGTCATCTTCAACACATTCATCATTTTCATTTTTGGTTTTTGAGCAACACCATTTTCGTTTTTAAGGTTTTCTGGATTCATCATTTTCATTTTTAAGCTTATTGAACACATTCTGGGTTTATCATTGTTTTCTGGGTTTAATGGGTTTTATGGGTTTATTCCATTTTCTGGTTTATGTGTTTTCTGTGAACTTGATACGTGAACTAAGATGCCATACGTGAACTCAATTCACGTATGTGGACGTGAATCGAGTTCACGTAGGAAGGATGTATGGGATTTGATTTCACGTAGGACTGCAAATGGAGTTCACGTACGTGAACTGAATTCACGTAGGAAGGAATTAGTTACATAAAGTTCACGTAGACTGCCAATGGAGTTCACGTACGTGAACTGAATTCACGTAGGAAGGAATTAGTCACATAAAGTTCACGTAGACTGGTTATTCAGTTCACGTACGTGAACTGAGTTAACGTAGGCAGGATGGGTGTGATGTTCACGTACGTGAACATGAGTTCACGTAGAGAAGTTTCAAAGTTCCAATTGGCAATTGCAAGAACATCAACATTGATCTTGTAGCTATCCTTCATAATAAAATTGAATAGTTTTAAACTAATTTGATTACTCTATAAAACTCGATAATCGAATAGTTAAACATGGCTAATTAGAATACTTAATCAGTTAATCTTACAGATTTTATGAAGTTGATCAATTAGTTATTACCATTGCACATATTTAGTATAGATGAATAAATTATTGTTCATGTTTATTATGTTTTCTGAATCTTATTGTTTATTATGCAGAAATGGTGCGAACAATGTTTATTGATGGAGACGGTAATGTTATAGAAGGGCCCGAAAGTCGACGTGTTAGACCAACCGCTTCTGCACGGGCTCACCGTGCTCGGCTTGAAATGCGGCACCAACAAAGATTGCAGAGGCAACAAGCAGAACAAACGCAAGCAGAACAAGGGCAAGCAAATGAGACCCAACATGCTAATGATGCTCATGCTGATGAGACACACCGTGATGACGCCCACCCTGATGAGGGCCAAACTGAAGCAGCTGACGGATATCCCGGGGGTCCGATTGACAGATTTATCTTAAGGACATATGGGGATCATGTTGCGACACGACTATGGGATGGCGTTGTAAGTAAATATTTTAATGAAATTAAATATTTATTTTAATGAAATTTAATTTTGTGTTTCAACTTACATTTATATTGGTAATTTATTTCAGGATCGCGGAGAGTTAAGGGTTTTTAACAATGGAAAAAAATTAAAAGAAGCTGTCATTGAAAATGAAGAGGTTGAGGTACTTGTCAGAAGTTCCGGTTTATATCCATTGCTAAAATGCAGCTACGAGATGATCGACAAAGGTCTAATTTCTGCCTTTGTCGAGAGATGGCATCGCGACACTAACAGTTTTCATCTTCCAATTGGGGAGTTATTGGGTGAGCTAGCTGAGGTTAGTCTGGCTAATGCATACGCTGAATTTAACATGACGCGCACAACCACTGTTCGGTATAGTTGGTTGCTCGACATATATCATCAGCGTTGTGTTGATCAGCATTGGCAGATGGCTGCGAGGGCATTTCTTTTATTTCTGGTGGGTTGCACGTTGTTCAGCGACAAAAGTGCTTTGGCAGTGAGTGTTGCCTACCTAGAATGCTTTAGAGACCTCGACTCATGTGGGGGATATGCATGGGGTGCTGTTGCGCTTGCTTACCTGTACGATAATCTTCGAGAAGCGAGCATGCATCAGACTAGGACGGTATCCAGATATCTGACACTGTTACAGGTATTTGCAGTTGCTTTCGTTGTTTGATTGATTTCATCTATTTGTCGTTTGTTGATTTACTGATTTATGAATATGTTATTACATATGTGCAGGCGTGGGTGTATGAGCATTTTCAAACATTGTGTGCGAATTGTTGTCGACTATCTCCGAGTTATGATGAGGAATACCCGAGAGCACTTAGATGGAAGCCAAAACGGGATAAATGTTTGGTTATTCCATTTAGGAAAGCACTGGACGAGATTGATGCTGACGACATATGTTGGACACCCTATAGAGAGCATAGACCGAAGTGACCATTTGAGGTTGTTTCACTATTTAGAGGATGGATACGCTGGGGTCCCAAGATGTATGCTCACTTACCAGATAGGGTATTGCGTCAATATGGACATGTTCAAACCATCCCCGGTTCACCTTTGAAGATAGTAGATCAGACGACCACACCAGAGGAAATGGACATCATGTTTACGCAATATGTTGTTCATGTTGTTGACGTTGGGGCAGTTGTACACAGACCTGCAGAGTGCGCTAATGAGTACATGGATTAGTTTCGTCGAATTTCTCATCCATATATCATTCGCAGAGAACCAGTCTATGTAGCTCCTTCGGTTGCAGAACCTGCCAACGATCATGCTCCAGATGTCACGGTAAATTCATGAAACTTTAAGTTATACATTTATTAATATTATTAATCATTTAATTAATTAATGTGCTTTTTAATGCAGCGTCGAGCAATACAAATTGCAGAGGAGCTTCTGGGTCGACAACTGGTATTACCTGATGGCATCGCACTCGTCAATGAATTAATTTTAGTATTGCGATCTCAGAGTGGTGGTGGTAGTAGAGATTGGACTAATGTAGTGTCATACCGTATGAGACATAGACAGACTTAGGATTTAGATTTTGTATTTTGAATCTATTTGATATCTATTTTGGATTATGGATATTTATTATGGATATTTTGGATTATGGATATTTATTATGAATATTTTGGATTATTGATATTTATTATGGATATTATGGATATTTTGTTATTGCGATATTTTGGATTATGGATATTTTGGATAATCAAGTGTAGTGATTGATTATTTTTCTTGAAATGTTTGGAAATTACACGTTCATTGTATGTTTGGAAATTACACGTTCATTCAAATAATGCACATATATCATTCAATTTACAATAACTTCATTTATAGTATCTGAAATATCTGCAACCAATGTTGAATGCGATCCCTGTAAATATTCTCCCATTGTCGTGCTTCTTCGTTGCAATATCTTTTCCACAAATTACTTGCTGGTGGTATAGGAGAATCTGACTTTAAGTAAACTTGTTAAATTAAATAAAAGTATAAATCAATTATAAATCAATTATGAATCATCAATTATAAAAAAATTATAGATTATTAATTATCAAAATATACCTGTACAAAATGACAGTTATTAACAAATGCAATAACAATGACACGATGATCTGATGTTGGTGGACTTCTTAGTAGAAAATATGTTTGCGATTGGTGAAGTGATAATGCGATGACAATCACGTTAAACTTTGAAGCAATCACATATCTCATTTCTGGAAGTGTCATCCAATTATCCTTCGTTGCAACTTGCTCAACATACACATTGTGTATAAGTTGTCGAACATAATTTTCTCCACCAAATAGTATCTCGTAATGAGACATGAACTCTTGAAGCTCATTGATACACTGTTCACGGATGAATGCCCAATAGTTTTCACCCATTCTAAGTAAAGCTGCGACAGCACGATATCCACAATTACCATCATCACCGACATCAATAATGTCATCTATGAAATTATGAATTTCAACTGGCAACCAATCTTTGAAGACGAGAACTCTTGGTTGTTGATCTTTGCTAACTGATGGTCGAGGTGTGAGCTTTTGGACTGATGGTCGAGGTGTGACCTTTTGGACTGATGGTCGAGGTGCCATGTTTTCTAATTTACTGGTATCAATAGTGCTACATGCATTTGTGCCACTACATCGAATACTTGCATCCACATACTCCCACCAAGATGGATCACGCTTCGTTGATTTATCTCTATTTGATACCTTACTTTTTCCTTTTTTTTTGGTGCACCTTTTGTTTTAACCTTTGCCACCGGTGGAAACATTGACGTTGTCGATGGAAACGCGATCTCTCGTAATTTACCTTTAAGTGAAATTTTGCCAGGTACATCAAGTTCTTCAAACTTTTTCACTATGACATATATTTCATGTTTCACAGATAAATCTGAAGGTTTACTCGATGCATCAACATGAAAAGATAGTTTACTCCACCAAACATGAATAGCAGTCAATGGAATGGTACGTGGGATCATACTATACCTGACTATTTCACATGCACAAGGTAGACCATGAGTCGTCCTAATTGTGCAACGACACTCAGTCTGATCAATACCTACATACTTGACGCAGTCATACTCTGCCGCAATGTGATCAATTGCATTTTTGGACACAACACCACGCAAATTCGCGTATTATCTGTTACTATATCGATGCACCTTTTGAATTATGCTCTTTTCAAATGATGCAATTATCTCATTGTGTTATAATGCAATCATGTTGTTGATGGTTTCCCAAACACTGCATAGATCACCAATATTATCTTGTAATATCCTTTTCAAACTCCAATGCGCCGACTCAACCCTTTGTGTTGTGGTGTTCCCAAAATGCATAACTCTATTTGTCCACGCCTCAACAAACCTTTCCTTGTGAGGAATTAACCACTGCTCGTGTACATAATCATAAAAAATAGAACAACTACTACAAATTCCTTCAAAGATAGCCAACTTCGTGTAGTACTGAGTCTCATCATAACTGTAAATAAGAGTCTCCCATGCCTCCATTATTTGCACTTGCTTCTTTTTTGGAAACACGGTCATCTTGCACTTGGCTTTCACATTCTTGCATATATGAAACAAGTATAATAAATTCACTGCTTTTGGAAAAACATTTTCAACCGCGTTCATCAAAGCAAGGTCTCTATCAGTAACGACGACTTCAACTTCACCACTTGTAATATGTTCTTTCACCATTTGTAGTGCCCATATGAAGTTATCAACACGCTCATATTGTAGATATGCAAATCCCGCACAAAATGTCATTTCAGTAGATGTAACACCAATAATCTCAAGTAATGGCATTCGATATCTACAAGTCTTGTAAGTGTTATCCATAATCAATATTATGTGAAAATTATTTACAAGGGTGATAGCGTCTGGATGGGCCCAAAAGATGTCCCTCAACTCATCTGAACCTTCTACTTTCCTATATTGATACACGTATTTGTCGTGTTCCATCAATGTCAAAAGATGTTGCATTTCTGTTCTATTACCTCTAAGTGATGAACGATATGCTTGACGTGCATTGTAAACTTGTTTTATTGTCGTCAAACTTTCAACATTGTGATCCCTCAATGTCATTAAAATGTTTTTTGGTTTTACAAAGTTCTTTGTCATATCACCAAGTACATTTTTCTCATCTTGAGACAATCGGCCTAAGAAAGAGTGACCGGTCAATTTTTTAGCCAATTCGTGGTTATGGAGACCACATATTACATGTAAATACCATCCATCACCAACACTTGATCGTGTTCCTCTCAATCTAAATGGACAATCACATTTTCTAGTCCAAGTACTCTTCGTAATATTAGGATTCTTCCATGGTCTATATTTACCACTTCTTTCACAATCAAGAATTAATTTTGTCTTTGTTCTTGGTCGTGCAGTCGCATTTTCAGATCTAAAAATCACAACAACAATTCCATTTTCCCTTCCAACCTTTCTAGCCCATTTCAATAATTCATCTTGTGTATCAAACATCATACCGGTTGTAAACATATCAGTCAAATCAATCATAACAGGTTCAACTCCGTCATTCATAGCGTCAATATTAGGTTCCACATCATCACACATTTCTTCAAAATCACGATCCAAATCATCATACATTTCTTCAAACACATCATGTTCCAAACCTTCCAAACCTTCATACATTTCATCACTGTTGTCTCCCCCTTCATCTATTTAACTGCATCCAATAAATTACATTAATATAATATAATCATCCCTAAACCCTAAAAAAAAATCAAAAAATGGCATGTTTAAAAAATGACATGTGTACGTGAATTTATAAGGCCTACGTGAACTGAGAGTGCATACGTGAACTCAGTTCACGTATCACTCACGTGAATTCAGATTAAGTCACCTACGTGAACTCAGTTCACGTACGCATAAAATGTCAATTTTTCTTCAATTTACATGAACTGAGTTCACGTATGTTCACGTGAATTCAATTCACTTGTATGATACGTGAATTGAGGTCACGTATGCCTACGCAATCATATTTCATGTATGCCTACGTGAACCCAGTTCACGTACACTGTAAAAATTCATCATCCTATTAGCTACGTGAATTTAGTTCACGTGAACGTACGTGAACTGAGTTCACGTACGAAACTCAAATCTGGAAAAAAAATACAGCTTCAAACTACTCACGTGCTTGTTTAGATTCACATGAATGACGAGGATGATCCCAAAATGATGAAATGTTCAAAGTGATTGAACTTTATTCAACAAGAAATGCATCCAAATGATGAAGATGAGGATGATGAACAGGATGATGAACAGTAACAACAATGAAGAACTTTGAATATGGAAGTTAGTGAATAGAAGGTTGAAGAAGCTGTTTGATAACTGTTTTAATTGATTAAAGAGGGAAGGGCATTTTGGGTTTCAAAAAAAAATAGGGGTGTGGGAAGCAATGTGAGGAGTGTGGGAAGCAATATTGTAATGTTAAATGTATATTAAAGGGAATATAATGTTATAACTTGTTTATTCTATTTTTGCTTTTACATAAACTTTTTTTTTTCTAATATTTAAAAACACTTTATGTAGATTTGTTTATTCAAAACACTTAGCGTAGAGTAAAGACACTATTTTCAACTTTTCCCTTCATGCATAGATTAAAATCTCGCTTAAATTAAAATTATAAATTTAAAAAATAAAAAAGGGATACAACGTGAATTAAGAAAAGAACATATTATAGTCATAAATAAAAGCTACAGTACCAGTAAATGGTAGGGGAGAACTTGAAGTTGGTGATAGGATTTTAAGAAATCACGTTAATGGATCCAAAAATAGGAAATAGGAGAAGATGGGTGTGCAATTAAAGAGTAGCTTCAAAGAAAGAGGAACTAACAATAGAGAAAGAGAAGCAAATGGTTGAACAAGTGGAAGCATTGAAGCAAAGTTGCAGGTGTGTTTTGTTTTAAAAATATAATAATAGGGATAATTTCGTAATTGAAAAATAAAAAAAAATTGAATTTTATCTCATACACCACAAATTTAAATTTAGAGGAAGAAAAATGAGAGAAGATGAAAGAATACCATGGAATAAAACAAGAGCATAATTTTATTTATATAATATGAAAATCATTCTAATCTTTATAAAATATGAAAATGTACAATACATGAAAAAAATTAATCTTAAAAAACGTGTTTTGACTCAAATATTTCCAATCTTACTCGATTATCTTAAAAAAATTATGATTGAATGATTTAATCACAAACATATGATAATTCTTGTAAAAAAAGGTTTTGTTTCATATCACTCAATAATCAAATATTCAAATTTTAAATAATAAAAATACAAAATATTCCTCTCTAGAAAAAAAAATACAAATTATTCCTCTATAAAAAAAAAATACAAATTATTCCTCGCACATAATTTGTGATGCACGGGACATGTCCCAGTTACACATAACATTGAAATATAATAAGAGAAAATAAATATCATGCACTATGCACATTCAATATTGTTTAATTTTATACTAACATTAACAATCAAATAATTTGATTTAAGTAATTAATAAATTTCAATTGATGGTAGATTATTTAAGACAATCAATTTTGAAGAATTCACATTAACAATCAAAGAACTTAGACGATCAATTCAGACAAATCCTGTTAGGATCAGTGAGTTGGAGGGTAAAAATGTCAACAAAAAAAAAAAAGAATTTTGAGAATATACAAAGGGAAGAAAAAAAAGAAGTTATCGAGTTTTTTTTTTTAATTAGCCTGATCCAAATATACCCCCAAAAAAAAAAGTTGCTTGATGCGAAGGTAAAGAGGAACAACGTCCTTCATCGTTGGAGTTCAAAGCACTCAACTTCTGAAACTGCAATTGAAAAAAAAGAGCAAAAGATGGATCCAAAATTAACCGAAGTTTCTCAGCTCTTCGATCGGTTTAAGGCTGCATTTCTCAGAAACGACTTTGATTCATGCTCCAATCTCCTTTCTCAGCTAAAGGTAATTCCAACCCTACAAAACCCTAGTTTTTTTGTTACTCTAATTTCAGTAAATGGTGCATACCTTTTCTTGCTCCTTGAAGTTCAATTCACTTACTTTATATAATTGGAATTTAAATTTGGCTATTCTTGTGAAGTAAACCGCCTTTTGGTTGCTTCAGTGTGAGATCGTTTTAGTAATTGTGCATTTTAGATCAAATGTATTACAGTGGCAAACATGTTTGTTCTTGATTTAATGAGTTAACTTTAACCCTATGGAAACAATGTAAGATGGATTTTGAAAAACTAGTGGTTGAGTTTGGTTTTTTGAGGTACAGTGGTGATGAATTCAAGTGTGGGAGGAGGGGAAGTTTTGGTTTGAGAACATGGTGTGTGTTGTTAGTTATTTGGCTTACATGATTACTTCAAGCAGTTTAAATTTGTAATTTATGTTGGCCCAGCTTTGATTTAGCTTATAGCTTGTGGATTTTTTTTTAATTAAAGTAAGTTTATGATTCTTTGCTTATGGAAAAGTCCTTATAAGGTAAATGAGATGAGAGACTTTTTCAAAAGAAAAATTATAAGTTGAAGTTAATTATAACTTATATGTGAAAATGTTGTTTAAATAAATCATGGTTTTTGTAAGAATCTGTAACATTTCTTTTTACACAATTGTTTGTTGAGAGAATTTTATCCAAACTGGCTCATAGTCTCTAATATCGTATTTTGTAATGTATTAGCTTCCTATTCCCTAGTACGTAATTGCAGCAGCTTCCGTTTTGGTTTTCAATTCTTAATGCAGCTTCTGAGTGGCCTTTTTCACTTTCAGGTGTTACTGACAGGGTTCAGAAGCCTTCCACCCTTGTTTGCAGATACTCCTAATGCAGTTCAGGAGTTAACAATAGCAAGTAATATTCTTCATTCCAATCAGTTGCTCTGGTATTTTTGCCATTTTTCTTTGTTCACAATCCTGCAATAGTGCATTATTTTCTAACTCATATTTTTTAAGTAATAAACGAAGACCCACTTCATCAAATATCATTTGAGTGAATCTTAAATTAGGTTGACATTGTAAATGAAATTTTAATGGATTAGCTTGGTTATGAACTCTTTGTGATATAAATCGGCATTACTTTCCCTGCCTACTGCTGTAGTTGGAAGTTGCTCCTGTTTTGTTCGTCAGACCATGGTTAGTAAGACAACTATGCTA
The DNA here is from genome assembly GCA_037974875.1 of Cicer bijugum. NCBI lineage: Eukaryota > Viridiplantae > Streptophyta > Magnoliopsida > Fabales > Fabaceae > Cicer > Cicer bijugum. The sequence continues at coordinate 4,448,925 of JBBPBT010001185.1, forward strand.
TCTGGTTGTGGTGAAATTACAAGTTAGCCTTTATCTTACGGCATGACAAATACTGTATAATAGTTTTATATTTAAAATTGGAAATTGTTAGATGCTTCAACAGAATAAAATGATGAGCCATTGGTCATATCAATTATCAACTATACAAAATAAATTACTAAAACTTTTCTCCCATGACTGAAACATAGTAATTAGAATGAATAAGATAATAACTACTTATAAAATGAAGAGGAAAAATTTGCTGCCAATAAGTTCGGTGTCTGAAACGTGCTTTTTTCTTGTTGGTTGTTGAAATGTTCAGGGGATATATATGAGCATGCTGTCGTCCTTAGTGTAAAAATTGAGGATCAAGATGCCTTTGAAAGGGATTTCTTCCAGTTGAAACCTTATTATACAGATGCCCGGTATTTGATTCTTATCCCTTTATTTACAAGTACTTAATATATGTTTCTAATCCTGGACAGCTGAATCTGGAACCAACACAGTGACATTTCCTGTTCACTTAACATTTACCGTGTAGTATATGCCAAGAAACATAAAAGTAGTATTGATATGGCGCCAAGAAACATAAAAGTAGTATTGATATCGCCATATCGGAGTGTGATTCTATTTCTAACTCACTTGCTTTCTTGTGGAGCTATTTTAATTTATGGAGACTTCTCTTGTGTTGCAGTAATCATCTTCCCCAATCTCCTCAGGAGTACCCAATACTTGGTCTCAACCTGTTGAGACTACTTGTGCAGAATAGGATTGCTGAATTCCATACTGAATTGGAACTACTTTCATCCACTGCTCTAGAGAATCCTTGTATTAAGCATGCGGTGGAGTTGGAGCAATCTTTTATGGAAGGGGCTTACAATCGTGTTTTGACTGCTAGACAGACCGTGCCACATGATACATATGTTTATTTCATGGATCTTTTGGCAAAGACTATCAGGTAAATAATTGTTATTATTTTTTCTTATAGCCAACCAGATGATCGAATTCAACTGTTAAACTGGAACTCCACGTATATTTCTTTGCTTCTGAATCGGACATTGTTAGCTTTTTTTATTATTCTCCTCTAAACAAATTTCTATAATATAATTATTAAATTTTGAGTTATTTATAGTATTATTATAGCTCTATTTTTTCTAGTTCCTGCAATGGAAATTTGGTAGAAGCACAACCTTTATTATAAATCTGGAAGCTCCACACCTTGGTTGTATGTTATTTTTCCATTTTAACACATCTATATCAATTTGCTAATTGGAATGTAACTTTCTTTAAACATTCAGAGATGAGATAGCAGGATGCAGTGAGAAAGCATATGATTATCTTTCAACCAATGATGCCAAGCAAATGTTGCTTTTCTCCTCAGACCAGGAACTTGTGGAATATATTAAAGAGGTGAGAAATGTCACGACTCTTGGCGTATCTTGTGAGAGCATGAGAGGGGAGAGACATTAATCTTGGCTATCCACTGTACACTGATAAATTTATCTCATGAATGCATGAATTTATCTTATTCGTTTCATGTTTCAATATATATTGCTAGTGTGGTTTTACCCGATACGCATAAGTCTCGTTTCTCAATGTTTTGTTCTCCGGTTCTAAAATCATTATCTACTGATTGCAGGAGCATCCTGAGTGGGAAGTTAAGAATGGTTCTGTCTTTTTTCAAAAGGCAAAAGATTCTGCACCTTGCAAAGAAATACCCTCCCTGCAACTCATCAACCAAACACTTAGTTATGCTAGGGAGTTGGAGAGGATTGTCTGAAAAGAAATGCACGTGCGATGGCTTATGTGTTTTTTCCCAAATCGCTGATATCGTCTTTTGAAATTGTTAACTTCTGATTCAATGTTTTATATGATAAAGCTACCATTTTAGTCTCTGAAAAGTATAGAATGTTGTCATCTTGATCTCTAATTCATAATAAATTTAAATTAGTTATTGATCATCAAAATATCAGTCACTTTAGATTCTGATGTTATAACGATCATTGATTATTTAGACAGTAAGTTGTATCTTTTAGGGATTTTTATATTAGTAAGATTTATATTTTTATTTTGATGATTCGAATACTAATTTGAGTTTTTTTTTTCTGAGTCAAAGATGAAAACGACAATGTTCTATACTTTCAAGGATTAAAATAGTAGTTTATCCTTATAGAAGTAGTCTGGTCGAACTACTATATCAAGATAATTAGATACTCAATGAAGATGTTGTAGTGAATAAATTGATTTAGATCTTTAATTGACTCATTTTCTTGGTGGATAACCTTATCCAATTAGTTGGATACCCATAACCAAAAACAAAATTAGAAGAAAGAGGAGTATTGTTACTTAATAATATAAAAAAAATAAAATTTAAATTAATTTTTTGTTAATAATATAAAAAAATAAAATTTAAATTAATTTTTTGTTGTGTAATTTATTTTTAAGGTTTAATTTTATCTCTCTTAAGTCATTTAATGAATTAATGCTGGTACTCTGTATTCAAAATATTAATTAAAGTAAGTTTTATTTTGTCATTAAG
>JBBPBT010001185.1:4451594-4462805 GCA_037974875.1 Cicer bijugum
AATATTTTAAACACGTCTTCTACTTAAAGCAACAGAAAAAAAAATGTATCATATTTTAAATTTAAATTCAATAATTTATAGTTGTATAAATTTATTATATTAATATTTATCGTTTTTTATTAAAAAAAGAAAATCTTATTTGAAAGGTGAATCTTTTGCTGTCTCCCAATACTATTCGTGGAAGACCTTTTTATGTCTGAAAAGTTAATAATAATACAACACTAAGCGTAAAGAAAACAACACAAGTACAAGTATTTATGACGACAGATCTAGAACTAGCACTATGGTCCTTTAATTAATATAATTATAACCATATCTACAAAAATATCATTCTTAAAAACTACAAAAACTACGCTGTAATTAATTTACACTGTACTAAAGAAAACCATATTTTCATAATTAATCAATCGCAAAGAAATACTACAAATCCAATCTAAATTATCCCCAACTTGTTATTACTCTACAAAAATATAATTTCTCTAAACTTCTATCAGAAACTCAATCCTATGATTCAACTTATCATTAAAACACTATGTGTCACTCTAAAATTCATCAAATTTAACATGGTTTATATACCAGATTTTACCTGATAATAGCTATTAATTACAACGTGAACCTGATATTTGGTTAGCAAAAGTTGCAGTAGTGAAACAAAATTCTCAATTTTAAACATTTAAAAAACACTAGTAGTGATTTGATATGATTAGAATCATATAAAAAACCTCAAATAAAAAAACCTTAAATAATGGATATTTTAATTTCTAAGATTCATTACAAGTTGTTATTACGTTTACCGAACCAAGAGGGGTTGGTTGGTGGCTTAGCATGCACATCGTGGTAGGAGTAGGGTCGTGGAGGGCGAACCAAAGTGTTTTGAGCGATTGCTCGAAAGAGAGAAGAGTCATATATATATATATATATATATATATATATATATATATATATATATGTTGGTATCTAAGTGTATAACAAGTGTCCTAGGAAGTTGTGTCCAACATAGAGCTATCTTAAAGCCTCCATGAATCATATAACATAGAGACTGCAACAACAACAAAATGTTTAAAAATGAAAAAGAGTGCGCTTAACAAACATATTGAATCTTATCTCGTCTCAAACCTGGGAAATGCACTTACAAATGCTTTTTTAAGATACATATGCATTGATTTTTTTTCCATTTTATCAAATTATACCACATACTCCTTACCAGTGTAGTCAAATATGAGAAAAAAATCATATAAATCACGTGTTTTATTTTTATTTTTATATATTTTACTTTTATAACATCTTTTTATTTAAAATTTATTATTTTATTCCGTGAATGATTTCATTTATCTCTGATAAGATATCACATTTCGATATGCGATTATCTATTGCCTTTGATTTATTTACTTTATAACAAATACTTAATAGTTAATTTAATAAATGAAAAATAATAAAATTAATTAAAAAAATTAATCAAAATATCCATTATTTAGGGTTTTTATTTGGTTTTTTTATATGACTCTAATTATATTAAATTGGTTGATTGATTATGAAATTAAGCTTAATAGCAATATATTTGTGTTGTGAAATGACTGCTATGATTTTTTTATATGTTTAAAATTGAAGATTTTGTTTAACCGGAAACATCAAATATTTACTTTTTCTTCGTGTTGGTTTGTTGTTGCAAATATTTTAATTTTACTAGGGATAATGTCGTAAAATAATTATTTAAATTTACTTTAGTAAGTAAATTTTTGACCAAATAGAATTCTAAAAAAGAAGTATGGTATATTTTCTTCCAAAATTGTCGATGTTTATTATTCCTATAACAATCCATAAGAACAAATTAATAAATAGAAATGAATGTCTTATCTTCGAACTTTAACCCCGTATAAATGATCATGGGCATACATATAAATAAGTGAGAGTGTCCCCTACGCACCCATGTACTTTTAAAATTTACACATACCACACTATATTTTTTGCACTTTGACCACTCTAATTTTTGGTTGTTGCACCTTTTATCCAAGACACCCAAATCACTTTCATTTTGTAGAATGTAGCGGGGTGAAATGAAATTGTGTGGAATAAATTTGTATGATGGACCATAATAAAGTTTTCATTTAAATGTTTGAATTGGGAATAAAGTAAAAATATGATCATTTATCTCTGCACAAAATTTATAAAATAATTAAAGTGAAGTAAACAATGCGATGATATATTGTGATTATGTTATAGTAGTTAATAAGTAGAAAAAAAAATAACAATCATGATGCTAAACAAGAGATATAGATCCTCTTTTTTCTCTTGTATTTGCATATAAACAAGATAACATTGGGTGAATTTAAGAAGTGCAATTAAGATGAACAACCCAAAAGGAATTTGAGGAAATTTGGAGAAAGAACTTATAACAAAATTAGAGTTAGATAAAATTAACTTAAAAAGTTTAAAATACATTTTCGGTTGTTTAATTTATTTTTGACATTTAATTTGGTTTCAACTTTTAAAAAAGTATAAACTTTTTCCTTTATCTTGGTTATGTTTCAAGGTATATATATATATATGGTTCAGCCACCCAATTTTTTTGGACAATTTCATATTTGAACAATCAATTTTATGTTGACTTTTTGTTATGAATCATATTGAGAACAATTATCCCATAACGGTTAATATTTAGTCACCAATCTTATGTTTATATTTTAAAAAGTCTTTTGAACTATTATTTGAGCACGATTATGAAAGTACGTAGAAAATGAGCTGTGGAACAATTATATGGAATAGATAACATGAGTATGCAATAATAATTCTTTTAGAGAAGCCACATTATACAGTATATTATTAGAAATTAATGTTTATATTAATTAAGTTGAAAATAATTAACTCGCGTTCACTTAATTTATGAAATTAAAATGACACCTTTTAAGATAAATAAATCAAATAACACTTAAAAATAAACTAAAAATAAAAAAAAATTGTAATTATTTATTTGACATGAGGTTATATATTAAATTAAATTATAGCAAAAAATAGATATATATTTATCTGAAGTAAAAAAAAAAAAAAAATATTTTGGTGAGGCAAGTTGGATGAAGTATAGAGTATTTATTGTTGTTAATATTTTCCACTATAAAAAGAAGCAAAGACACGTGACTAAGACGCTGCTATTCGAACATAACCCTATCTATCTATCTATCTATCTAGGGCTTCTTCTTCAATCCAATTTCAATTTCAATTCCAATGGCTGACGAATCCCAATACGAAACAACTCCACCCTCCTTGAAACGTAAGTACGATGAACAACCTCCTCACTCTCGACCCACTGGTTTCTCCGACGGACCTCCTCCTCCTTCATACAACAACGTTCCTCCCCCTTCCACCACCGATTTCGAACTCATCAAACAACGCGCTCAAGAAGTCGCCGCTCGTCTCCTCAGCGGCGCCCCTCCTCCATCAGATATCACCAAACGTCCCAAAATCGATAACGGCGTTTCTTCTCCTTATGATTCCACCGGTAAGGGTTTCTTATTGAAACGGCTCAAAAACGAGAAGCAGCTGTTTTAATTAGTTTTTCATAAAATTCATCTTTTACAGCTTTTGTTTTTTGATTTTAAAAATCTCTAAATTATTGAATGCTAAAATCACTTTTTTATAAATTGATTGTAAAAGAGAGGCCCTAAGTGAAACCTTTCAAAATTTATTTATTTATTTTTTAAGTGTATTTTTAGGAAAAATTGTAATATACGGACCCTAATTTATTTAATTATTTGATCCGTGTTTCTAATTTTTTAATCTTTGATGTAGATTTGAAGAATCAATATTCAGCCCCTTCGAGTATACCTTCGTACACGCATCAAGGTTCGAGCAAAAAGATTGAAATCCCCAATGGGAGGGTTGGTGTTATTATTGGAAAAAGTGGAGAAACAATCAAGTACCTTCAGTTGCAGTCTGGTGCAAAAATCCAAGTCACTCGTGACATGGATGCTGACCCTAATTCTCCTAATAGGTTAGTTGAGCTTACTGGTACTCCTGATGCCATTGCTACTGCTGAGAAACTCATCAATGAAGTTCTTGCTGAGGTATCCTTTTCTTTCCACACACTATTTTCTTGTGTTTTGTATCAAATTTAATCACCAAACTATCTCAATCCTTTGAAGATTTAGTCTTACCAAAGATCTAAAGTTTCATGTTATGTATCTGCATCATTAGTGTTATTAAATATATAATTAGTGTTAGTTTTAGAAAAAATTATTTATTAATCTTTTTTGGTGTTAAAGTTTTCAAGATTTGTGTCATGATGTGACAATTTTTATGTACAGTGGACTTATTTTTTATTGCAAGGATGTTTCTTTTGTGGTTTGTATTGTGTTTTTAACAGGCTGAATCTGGAGGTTCTGGCCTTGTTACTCGACGAGTGGCTGGACAAGGTGGGTCTGATGAGTTTGTGATGAAGATTCCAAATAACAAGGTGGGCAAAGGAGTTATATAAAATACTTTTTTGGTTACATGTTGAGTTTTCTTTGACTGAATATTTTCTTCTGTTTTGGTTGGGATGCATTTTGCCTCCGTCTTCAGGTTGGCCTCATAATTGGTAAAGGTGGAGAAACAATAAAGAGTATGCAAGCTACAACTGGAGCGAGAATTCAGGTTTTCCCTTTGAAGTGATTCTTGTCTTCATTGTATTATATTATATTATATTATTTTCTGTGTAAACTACAGCTTCGTGATTACTTAAAATATTTGATTACAGCAATGGTGGGATTCCCTTATATTATTGTTGTTTACATTCTGTTGTACACTTGTACCTGTATTTTCTTTCAGGTGATTCCTCTTCATCTTCCCCCAGGCGACACATCTACAGAAAGAACATTAAAAATTGAAGGGACATCTGACCAAATTGAATCTGCAAAACAAATTGTTAATTCAGTCATAAGTGGCGAGGTATGTTTTGTACCCTTTGCTTTATTGTTGGATTTGGCCTTGGTTATAGCTTGTTTTGCTTGCCACGTGCCAAGTCTGATTTTGCCTAGAATTTTTATTCTCAGGTTCAACATGTTGTTATTGTATGTATCTCTGTAATTGTTATGTTTGATGGTTGACTTAACTAGATGAATTTATTTTTAGAATAGTGTCTTTGCTTACTTATTGATACTACTATAGATGGATCTATTCTCATATAATTGCTGGGGTTGATCTTCATAAATTAATCTTAAATTTCAAAACTATGTGTGGGAATTCATGCACTTTATGCATATGCTTAGTTCTATTTTTTTGTGATATTTTCTATTTGTTCATGTATTTCACATGTAATCAAATCACAACCTCTACTTTTGTTAAGTCAAATAGAATACAGTTTTATCTTATCTTGACCTATAAGCAATTTGGTTGGCTTTTCATTATAATTGTTAGTTATTGCTTTAACTATTAGTTGTACTTGCTTTTGTTAATATCTTGTAATATATTTACAAGTATTTTTGGTATAGTCCTACGTTTTTCAAAATTATCTTGAACTTCGAAGTCCTTCTTGATAACTCCCGTTTGTGTCTTTAGTTGCCTATGATGATGTACATAAATACATCTGTATACTTTTAGTCATTATCTATTCATACAATGGATTTGGAACGATGTTGAAATGGGTTTATCAGTTTTGTTTTATAGAGATACCAGTCTTTTACTGTATTATTTTTCCCATAGCCTCAGTGTTTTTCTTTAGGTTCCTATGGGGATATTAGATGTCTTAACTTCCTCTCGTTTTATGGTCAAAGTGGATACTCATTGGAATTATAACCTGTTCAACCATGGTCTTATTAACTGTTATATCCTATGACTGATCTTGTAATTATTGAGACAATTGTAGGGTTAGTTTGTATTGGACCATTAGTGACACCAACATGGAATCCCTTTGTTGGTGTTTCTTCCACTTGCGATGGTATGGTTCTAAATCTCTTTTTGATATTTATTCGAGCATCATGTCTTTTATTGATGTCAATATAATATCATGATTGAACTATATATATTGATGTCATGTCTATACATGGCTATAAACTAAGCCAGCCTTTTAGATGGTCTCATTTTTCAGGTCAGTTTTTAAATATTAGTGCTTTGTAGGCATAAGATCCTGAAAATCTTCTATTGTGTAATTCGTAACATTTTACCTCACATTATTGATGTCCTTTTTCTGTCATATGATTGTTTCAACTAACAATTACAATATCTCATATTGTCATCCTCTTACACAATGCTAGTTGTGCTGATTAGTTCATTGCTTGGAAGAACTATGATATACTAAAATGATTTTTTCCTCCTACTATGAATCTTACTTCACTATCCCATTATTTAACTGTGTCCATTTATAAGTTTTTATTTTTAAACTAGTAATATTTGTTTGATTTCTGCTGTAAAACTGTTGGCAGCTGTTCTTGGGTGTACTTTTTGTCGATGAGCATTTTCATATTTACTATAGCTTCTTGTTATAGGATATACCGATTCACTCCTAACTCCGTATTATGGTGCTTTGTTTTCTCCTTTATATCTTCTCTTAATTTCTGTCATTATTGTAATTTTTTTTGAGGTTCTATTATAACCATTTCAGTCAAATTTTTTTCTCCACGGGTCTTTACGTCTGAATTCCCTCTTTAGCTCATATTGTTGTTGGTTATACATGCTTTTATTCGACCGTTCCATCAAGGTTTGCTCTTAGATTGCGTGGAATGAAGACGGGGAAGACAATTTTAAATATCAGTTAGCTAAGTTTATTATCTTGACAGTCTGTATGTTTTCGAGTCATGGTTGCCTTTCATATGCAGTCTTTATGTTAGTCCCTACACGTAGCTTGTTGAGTAAACGAGAATGATTATAATATTAATATACCACCCCATATTTTGTGATACAATTGGAATGAAGTGCACCATATTTTTGAGATACAATATATTAGATTGCCTTTAGGCAATGAATATCATATGCTTGTCTACTTCTGTGGTTTGTGCTTTCCTTTTGTACCCATTCATTTCGAATAGGGAGAGGGTGTGCTTCTGCTGGAGTAACTCAGTTATGTCTCAAACTGGTACGGTATGTTGGCCTTTATACCTCTTTCTAATCCAATATGGTATCTGATAATGTAACATACCCTTCATAGTGTTATTTTGATGTTTATTTTATAGGTGCTGTATGTTTTGCTTGTCTATTTGTTTGTACATTGCTATATGTAATACCACATCTTAGTTGAGTTCGCTTGTTTTTATTTGTGTTTACAATTTTTCTTTTTGCAGAATCGTCCTAGAAATCCATCAATGTCTGGTGGTTATTCTCAGCAAGGTTACCAAGCTCGGGCACCCTCCAGCTGGGCTCCCCCTGCTGCTCAACAACCTGGATATGGCTATGTACAGCCTGGAGCATACTCTGGTCCGTCACCCCAGTACAATATGCCTCAGCAACAATATGCAGGCTATCCTCCTCAGTCAGCCGGTGGGTATTCTACCAATTGGGACCAGTCCACTGCAACTACCCAGCAGCAGTCTGCTCATGCGGGGTATGATTATTATAATCAACAGCCTCAGCAACAGCAGAATTCCGGTGGTCCTGCACCTCCAGCTGATGGTACTGCTTACAATTATAGTCAACCACCTTCCTCTGGTTATAACCAATCGGGACAAGGCTATGCTCAGGACAGCTATGGTGTGTATCAACAAGCACCACAATCCGGGTATGGTCAGCCACCATCATATGATCAGCAGCAAGCTTATGGCTCGGCACCAAGTTATGGTTCAGCACAAGAGGGCCAAGCTCCCAACTATGGAACACAAGGGGATTCATCCCAAGCTCCACCTGTCCAACCTTCACAACAAGGTTATGGTAGCAGCCAACAGCCTAGCCCAAATGCTTCCAACTATCCACCACAAGCTGCTACTCAGCCAGGTTATGGGGTGCCCCCAACCTCCCAAGCTGCTTACGGCAATCAACCTCAATCTGGTTATGGAGCTGGATATGGAACCCCTCAATCTCAAAAGCCAAGTGGCACTCCACCTCCATATGGACAATCACAGTCACCTAACACAGCAGCAGCAGGTTATGGTCAACCAGGGTATCCTTCTTCCCAGCCCCCACCTTCTGGATATTCCCAATCCGAAACAGGCACTCAAAGAGCACCATCATCTGGTTATGGCGGTGCAGTTCAACCTGGGTATGGTCCTCCATCATATGGTGCTCCAGCAGGCAGTCAAGCTGGTTATGGTCAGGCTCCACCCTCATATAGCAGCAGTTCCTATGGTGCTGGTTATCCTCAGGCCCCAGCATATGCTGCTGATGGTAATGCAAGTGGGAATACTCGTGCTAGCTATGATGCAGCTCCTGCACAGGGTAGTGTTGCTAAGTCCCCTCAAAGCTGATATGTTTGTCTGTTAATTTTGGATTATGGATTTCTGAATGGATGCTTTACTGTATTTTCTGATGTATTAATGACACCTGTCTAGCTTTTTGCATAGTTGAGATGGAAACATTCCCGTGTTACAATTAGTTTTAATTAATTCTGATAAATTAGTTTTAATTAATTCTGAAGAATTAGAGCAAGTTAAAATGGAAAACTGAAACCTGTTGAGTTTGTGCTCTCTCCAATGGATTTCGGAGCCAGAAGCACAAAATGCATTTGATAGCAGTCTTGAGAAATCCTGGTTTGTGCATTAAAACCTAGCTTTCAAATTATGTGTACTTAAAAATGTGAAAAGTTAGACCAAACAAATTTACACCTGAGTCTTAGTGTTGGAAAAAATCACATGACGTCGAAAATGAAATATTCAGAACATCAATGTGTTTTGAATTTTTCAGAAAGTGAAAAATATGAAAATCTAGAATTTTCACATTTGAGAAAACTAAAGCATAATAAAATTTTCAAATAAAAGAATAAAATAAATGTGGTATTGGTTTTAGCATATGAGATGTCGACACTACTCCTCAAAATATAAAAACAAGAAAGAAGTGTCTTTTGCTTCTTCTCTTATTTTTAGTTTTAGATGCAACATCGACTTACGTAGTTAAGACAAACATTATATAAATTTTTATTTATTTATTATATTTTTTAGATAGTTGATATGTTTTTTGTTTTGGGATATTTATAATAGTTGATTTTTTTTTTGGGAAATTTCATTAAAGTGAAATGTCCGAAATTTTCTAGAAATTTGTGTGAAAAATATAGAGCTAATATTGAGATTTAGAGAAATTGTTGGGTAAGAAGACTAGTGGGGTCCCTATTAGATTTTCTTATTTCTTTGAGGGCAAAATGCTCAAAAGTTTTTCATTTCCATCTCAAGAAAGGAGGAATGGGAATAGAACAACCCTTCATGTCCATGAAGTCATCTTCTTTAAAATGTGACATAAAATATCAAAATAGAATTTAACATTACTGATATTTTTTTTTCCGTTAATTTATTTAAATATATGTTTAATTATTTATTTAAAAATATTAAAATAAAATAGAGTTTTAAGTAGACTAACCGATCTTTTATCAACGTCAGACTTATGCTTAGTCAAACCTATCTTTGTGGACTCTATTCCCACTCCTATAAAAAAGGACAAATTAATTTCTTTTTTCTCCAAAACATTTGAATTGGGCAACTAAGAAGGACAAATTAAAATATAAATAAAAAAATGAGTTAAAAAAGTTGACATATTTAATTTTAATTTATATACATAAATTTTATTAATCAATATATATTTATATTTAAGATTGCTGTGATTTTTTTTTTTTTTTTTATAAAAAATATATATAGAGATTGACTAACTCAAGAAACTAACTTAATTTAATCTTGGGTAAAAAGCCTAAGTATTCGTTCTACATCTTCTCCGAAATTCAATTGGACCAATTCAACCGTGTTTTGATCTTAGGCCCAAATAAAAAAAATCTACATTAGGGTTTCCCCGTAAGTATATATAACTCACACATGTTTTGTTACTAGCCAATCACCCCAAAACAGAAGGCAGTGCCTCCTTCATAAACATGTTCTCTCAACGTTATTGTTTGTCTTTTGAGATTTGTTGTAGTTTTTTTTTCTTTCTTTCTATCCATCTCTCTTCTTTAAGGCTCTATTTTTCGAGTCAACAGCAGTGGCTTATATTTTCAATAGTTACCTGACTGCCGCTTAGAGCCAAAATTAAATTACCAGATGAAGATCCTTGAAATCAAATTTTCATTGTTTCAAGACACAAATTTCTGGTTAAATTCTATATATATTTTTTTTAAATTATTCATTTTCATTCATTTTTGTTGTTATATTTTTGGCACTAAAGTCAGACACGGGTGCTTGTTGCCTTGTATCTAAACAAGATGCCTTTTGCAGTGTGCCTATATATAATTTTGGCTATCCATTCACGATTGGAGGAACCTTTTTTTTATGGTTCCCTTCAAATTACAAGTAGCTATATCTATTTTATTTTGACTATAGGAGATCACACTATATTAAAACTCCCTTTTATTAATGGTTATGTCTGTCTTGCTTGAAATATTGTTAGAATTGTTCGATTCTTAATATTTTGTGACAAGAAAATATTGGTGATGGTTATAATAATATGGTTAATTTTTGGTAAATTTATGTTCAGCCTGAAAATTATGATTGTGTGATAGTTTTGCAAGGAAACTGTTCAGAAAAATTATGGTCTGATTTGAAAAATAATACTAAAATATTAATACCAGATCATCATATAAAAAATCACATCTAATTATAATAAAATTCAAAATAAAAAACAAATATTATTACAATAAAATTCTAAAGCATAATGAGATTATTGTTTCTGTCCTCACATCACCGCAAAAGAATAAAGTGCAAAAAACCACTAACAATAAATAATTTAAGACAATTTGGAGACATATTTCTGATACAAAGAATCAAAAGAGGCTTATATACTAAATCAATAATTGTTTTTTTCCAGAAAATATCTAATTTTTTTGAAATAAATAGATAAAAGAAAAATTTAAAGGGAAACAATTATTAAAATATATGCCAATAATTTCATTACTTACTAATACATAAATATCTTTGACAACTATTTTGTTAACAATTATATTTTTATCCCATGATTAAATTTTTATAAACCTTCATCCATTTTTTTAGTTGAAGTAAATCACATTTAAAAAAAATTTACAATATTTAATAGTATTTATCTTTACAAAACTTTTCAATCAAACTTTTCTGTCATAAAAGTGTTCAATTACTATTTCTACTATAAAACAAAAGATAATAAGTA
>JBBPBT010001185.1:4497129-4516363 GCA_037974875.1 Cicer bijugum
TTTTTTTTTTTTTTTTTTTTTAATTCTCGCCCTTTTCATCCTTTTCCTTACAAATAATTTCGATGTTCATACTATTTTTTTCTTCTTGAAATTATTGTAGATTTAAGTCAACCTGATATTACACTTTCGGCTAGAGAATGCTTTGTGCTTGCAATTTACTTTTTTTTTTCTTTCTGTTATTTCTTCTTCTTCTTCTGCCTCGCTTCCTTTTAAGTTTATGAATCAAAATCCTTTTCAATTGGCTCTTGAATTGATTAAAGAGCAAAATCGGTGCTGCAAATCTTAATCCTTTTAATCCTTACAAGCTCTTTTCCATGTTCAAAGTTGAATCGAATCTCTTATAATTTGGGTAAAATATTTTCATAATCTAGTTTCAGGTTATATTATCCCTCATATTTTTAATATTTTATTCATCCATTTTTTTGTCTTCATTTCAAAGATGCTCCAGTTGCACTATTCCCATGGCTACCATTTTTTTTTCCTTCTCGAAAATAGTGAACCGTCCGATGCAACTTGCTTTATTTTAGTCGTAATTTAATAATTGACGGTAATTTGATAATTGATAATAATAATAATAATAATAATAATACAATTATATACAGATAGTAGATATTGTGTCAAAAAAAGATAGATAGTAGATATATAACGTGTATATGTATTTTACAGTGTGTATGATAATATAATGATAATAATAGAGAGCCAACTAACTCCAATAGTTTGGGTCTAACGTTCAAATGACAGATATTGAACTGATACACCATCCAACCCTGATTTCAAGTTTATTGAAACATGAATATAATAATTTAAGTAGTTAGATAGTCCACTAATAATTTTGCCGAAAAAATATATTCCAGTAATGAACATTAGTTTACATTTTTTTTATTGATTGGTGATGATGATGATGACGTATGCAGGAGGTGGTGATGGATAAGGGGTCGTCACTTAACAACCATGGCAATAGCAACAACATTGGTAGCGTGAGAGATGACGATAGAGACAAAAATGGAGGGGATGGGTCCTTGTTATTGAGGGCTAGCTCTGATGGCTTTAGGCAATCAACCACGTCAGATTTAGTGTTGCAATGGGGGAACCGGAAGCGACTAAGGTGTATGAAGGTTCAGGTTAAACAAGACTCTTTAAACCCGGTTCAGAGAACAACGGTTCGAGTGGATAGAAGAGTAGTAAGAACCGAGAAAGATACTTTAAACCGGTTCACAGCATCCCTCACTGAAAATAATAATAATAATAATAATAACAACAACAACAATAGTCATCATAATAATCAAAATCAGAGTAACGGGTATCCTAGTCTCCGTCAACGCCCCCCTTCTCCGCAGCAACCTCCTCCAAGGATTCTCAGGTATTTGTTACTATTAGTTTACTTTTCACCCTATTTACTTGCTTGATTGCATACTTTAGTTACTATATTTGTTCAATTACAAGCAACTTTTATTTTTATTTTTAAAAAATGTGATTGTGGTGTGAGTTATGACATGAAGGATTTTGATAATTTTTTGAGATTGTTGTGCGATTTTGGTCGAGTTGTGACCGATCTGAGTTTGGAGAAAACAGAACTTCGATCGCGATCTCGTATGTAACATTAGAGTTTTTAATCGATGTTTTTCCGACTACGGTGCAATTGTGGTTGAGTCGTTCATCAATTAGGGTTTTAAGAAAATATCAGCAATCGCCATTTGAATTGAGCTATCAATTTTTTCATGTTTTAGATACAAAAGGTCCATTGTGATTAAATTGCATTTAAGTACAATTGAACATAATACAAAAAATCGTGGTGGACCACAAATTTAATTTTGTAAATAAGTAAAATAGAAAGAGTGAGATGTTGTGTTGGGGTGCTTTACTTTGGATTTAGGTTTGTTCTGGTATATTAAATTACATTTGACAACACATGATTTAGGTTATTAGATCAAGATCATAGTGTTCGATATGATTGAGAATCTTGAGAGGTGTTTCGTCATCTTATAAATTCCTATAATTGATTTTATGAATATATTCAAATCTTTTTTTGTTATGAAAGTCTCGTATGATTGGATAACTTTAAAGATTTAGACCAACGGTAAAATCAAATGTTATTTTCAAAAAATATGTGGATTTAGATCTTCTCTTTTACACATTTCCTTCTATTTAATGTTAAAAGATATATAGAAATAAAAAAACTTAAATAAACAAATTCTATCTCTTATACAATAAGGAATTTGTATAAGTAGTAGGAGTTGAAATAGTTAAAAAATTTATGTTTTATTCTATCATAAAATATCCAAATAACAGAGTGCGTGTATCATTCTATTGTATTCGCCTCCATTCCATTTGTTTTTTCATTTTTAAGTATCCAAGTTTCAAGAAAATAAAATAAGAGAACATTTAAATTAAAAAATATATAGGTCTAGTTAGTTCCTTCAAAATAAAAGATTTCATTTTGATTTTAATTTTAAAAAATTTATGTTGGTTTTTTTTTAATGATTCATTTAGGCTTTTACTGTTAAAAATATTCAAGATGTTTTATTTCCATTCAATATATGAATAAATGGCATTAGATTTAGTCAAACATCTCGGAGTATGACTAAATTCTAGCTATGATTTGTATGGAAGTGTTGGATACATAGCTTCCACGAATTATGTGAAGGATCATGATGCAAATATAATAAATTGAATCTTCAACATCAAATGTTACTGTGAATAATAAAATAGGCGTCGATTGGTGCCTACCCAATTAGATTATCCTATCTATATTTAAGTGGATTGACAATGTTTTGCTTCATTTGGGCTGAATAGTGAATAATACACTTATAATGACAATATGAGCCTTATGTTTTGTCCACTCACACCTATTGGTAGGTCCTCGCGGACGTCTCATCCGAATTAAACGAGGAGCTCACGGTGAGTGCGTGAGATTCCCATCTTTTCTTTCTTCAAAATGAATTTATTTTGAAGATATTGTTATTATGACTAAGCTACTACCAATCGGAATGGAATTTTTATATTTCACAATTGATTGATATTGTATTTTCATATCTTCCATATTTTTTGTGTCTGCAAATTAAACGTGTATTGAACTCTTTCTATCGGTACTTTATGGTGCGGAGATAATTGATTTATTGCTATTATCTTACCATTTTGCTTATGTCTTGACATTGATTATGATTGATATTCTTGTGATACACTACTTGTATAATGATCATTGAGGTTCCATGTAAATCCTTGGGGTATTTTAATGATCCATGTTCATAACTACCTTGCACTTTGTGGATCTAGATCTGAAACACCGTAAAGTATCAGAACAACCCCTCATTTTATTTATCATAAAAATGTCATGAGGAGGGTTAATAACGACTTTGTTTGTTCAAAAAAATAATACCAGACTTTGTCGGGATATGGAACAGAGGGTCTTGATCCACGTGTTAATCTTAAACTCATTTTGTATAAGAAAAGTCCTTTATGGCCGTTGGATGAGATACCAGGTGTTAGATCTGGTACGTCCTATTCATCTTTTCAACACGTAATAATAAAGTAAACTTCACCTTCTCTTCAATAGCCCCATCCAATCCAACGGCCCTAGACCTGTCGTGGAACCAGCTGTGTCCGTTATGAATCACCTTCACCCACTTCACATACCTCTCTCTCTCTCTGTCTCTCAAATATCCCTCTCTACCTAAACCTTTTTCATCTAAAGTAAAAATAAAGTTAAAAGACACACCAAACTGACCGAAGAAGCCAAAAATCATCTTATAATCTCACACAAAACCTGTTGATGTTTCAGCTTCTCCAACGCATCTATTTAATTTCAGATTGACCTCCAAGGTCAATATCGTAAATCCACCTCTCCTAAAATCATTATTTTTATTTATTTATTTATTTATTTATTTATTTATTTATTCAAACAAATAAATATTCTGAAATGCTTATTTGTTTTCCATATTTATTGTATAATGTTTCATGTTGTTAGGTTAAGAAACAATTGGAATAAATAATGAAATTTGTTGTTTAATTAATTTTGTGTGTTGTATTTGATATTTAGGAACACAGAGAGTTCAGGTGCGATGAGAGGAACCCAAATCAACGGGAGTGTAAGGGGAATTGCCTCACCAGAGAGGGGTGCGCACGATAAAAGAGGGACCCACCTTAATGACAATAATAACAACAAGTATGCAGCTTCCTCCGATAACGCTATTGATGGCAAGAAAGGTGGGTCGTCTTCAGGAAGTGGGGATGCGACTCCGGCGGTGTGGCCACCAAAATTTGTGATTGCCTTGACCAACAAGGAGAAGGAAGAAGATTTTATGGCCATTAAGGGCTCTAAACTTCCTCAAAGACCCAAGAAGAGAGCCAAATTGATACAACGCACCCTCAATGTAAGCTCCACTTTCCTTAATTGTTTGCTTTTATGTTCTCCGTATTAATTATTTTCTTTATTTAGAGTAAATCATTCCTTTCTTTTCTAAAATATATCAAATCATTGTACTCCTAACTAACATTTTAACCATTCAGACTAAGTTAATTTTCTTGAGGAAGTTTTTTTACATGCAGTAATATCTCTCAATTATTAGATTCGAAAATGCGTTAGAAAAATGTAATGAAATAATTATTAACGGTGTTCATCACATGATCTCAGTTTAGAAATTGAATTAAAGATGGTATCTCATTAGAGAAGAGTTGTTATGGTCATCGAAACAAGGATGGTATAATTTTCCGTAAAATTTGTGTGACTAACCGCATAATATTAGTAAGGTTTTAGAGCTTTAGTTATAAATATTATTTTTATTTTGGTAAATAATCTAATGGCGTTGCACTATGGTCATATGGGACTTTTTTAGGGTATATAGAATTTTCATTGTATTAAAGTTGGTGGTTATCTTCAGTCTTGTCGTATAGCTCTCATAATTTAATTTAAATATAAATATTTTAAGTGGGCGTACTCTTTTCTTTTTTCCTTTGCACCCTATATGCCTGGAAAAGCCATAAATAAAGGGTTGGCGTACTGGTATACACGCGTCAACGGGACCCATGGTTAACACCGAATACTGGAGTCTCTAAAGTATTTTCTATACTACTCTAGAAATTCTATTTTTTTGTTTTTACAAAACTATATACCGAGTTTTTTTTAGCTTCATAAATTATATATATATATATATATATACTTTTTTACAACTCAGTCATAATGTTATTTTTTTTACATAGAAAAAATTGTTTTCTTTTTTAATATCTAATATTGATTTTTTTTAGAATTATTCTCGTACGAATTTTTCAAATCTAATATTTATGTGTACTGTTGCATACTTTGATTAATGGTCTACATCATACTCTCCGTATAACCATGTTCATTTTGCACCGTGTTGCAGCTCGTAAGTCCAGGCACATGGCTATCCGATCTTACCTTGGAACGATATGAAGTTAGGGAGAAGAAAATAACCAAAAAGGTAAATAATTTTTATTTTTTATTTTTATAAAATGCTAGAACCAAAAAGGTAAATATAATGAATAAATGGAGAACAAAAATAGGCAAGGCCTTACATGCTTCTTTGCAATATTATGTTGTTAAGTAGTAGTGCTAACAAAACATTTTTTACCATATTTTTAACTTATACTTTTGTATTATTTTAGATCGAAATATATTTTGTTAAATTAAGTAGATTTCATATGAAATTAGTTTAGATCTATATGAAATCCAGTCAGTAAAAAAAATTATATTTGTTTAGATTTTTCTTTATTGACTAACCAATTTCAAAAAAATATTATTCTTTTGCTTCTTTTGCACGTCAATAAAGAAACTTAATTTGGAATTTTATGCAGAGACCAAGAGGCTTAAAAGCAATGGGTAACATGGAGTCGGACTCTGAATAGAAGAAGCAAGGCAATGAGAATGAGAAAAAGGTATAATAGCAATGGAGTAGAACCCAAAAAACTCTTGCTTTATGCTGGCTAAGGATGTGAGAAATGTTGGGTTAGTGTAAAGCATGGCTTAGCATGCCAAGCAAAATTGAATATATATTACTTGGTTTTGATCCTGTTTTTCTCACCGCCATGTTCATTTTTGTTCTCGAAAATGTCTCTCCATAATTGTGAAGTATAACGGATCACCCATTTTCAGCTATAGGATGATGGGATCAAGACTTGGATGCTGGATTTACATCTCAATAAAAAATTACTATAAATTTTAGTTAAAAATTGAGTCATCCTTGTCCAAAAGTAGAAGGTTTCTGTGCGCGCATCAAAATAAAATAAGAGAAAATGCTTATTTTTTCTTATAAAAATCAAAGATTATTCTCATGTGACCTTTTCTTAAAAGAAAAATAGATTATTTATGGTACATATCTCATTCGTTGGTAGAATTAATCTTTAAATATTAAAATTATTTTTAAAAATTACTTTTTATTATTCAAAAAATTATAATTATCAAATATTATTTATTAAAAGTGTTTAATTTTTATTACTTATAGTAATATTATTAATGAGACAATTCAAGTATATCTGTGAATGATATAACACTTTTATATTTCTCTCTATCCTAAAAGCCTCCATCAATTCAAAGTGGATTTTTCTTTATTTATAAATAATAAAATTGTATTTTTCTATGAATAATATTTTTTTAAATATAAAAGTTGATAAATAATTTTATTAATTTATAAAAATGTATTTAATTTATTAAACTATTTTTAGTTTTACAGTTTTTAATTTGTTAAAAATGGACGTGTATAATTGTTTTGCTTTGTAATTCCACTTTACACGGAAGTTCCTCACTCGTGGACATTTCATTTGACCACATCGGATAATGTTGCCTGTCGCATTCTATTGTTTTAAAATTGCTTAAAATTTTTATTAATTTTTTAAATTAAAAACAATTAAAAGTATTATTAATTTCTGAAATTTATATGGGTTTCATGAACCCAAAATCCATCATTGCTGGTTATCATCACTGCTCACCAGATTATGTCATTGTTCATCATCGTTACCTTCCCATCGTTCAAATAAACCCACCCAAAAAAATCAAATAAACTCGTAACACAGGGTGATAAAGAAACACACAATTTGAAATAATGCGAATGATGACATAAACTAACAAACGCAAATGTTTACAACCCAAAAACAAGAAAAACAGATCCATCCTTTTCTGGAAGATTCTAAATCTGGTACCACATTTCCTTCTTTGTTTTTATTTAATTAAAATATGTAACACCTAGAATTTCTAATTCAAAAGTAAATTTTTAATATTGTGAATTGATTTCAAAGTTAATTAATATTGTAGTATTATGTGGCAATGTGCAGTGGTTGAGAAAAGGAAATGCAAAAACAGTTTTTTTATGGTATGATATTCAATAGGATACGTTTTAATTCAATTTTCGGTATTGAAGTTGGGATGTGGATGTCGAAGTGGTGGAGCTAGTGAGAAGTACATAGTTTAATCATTTTGAATGTCATTTTAAATCCATCAAATCCATCAACATAGATTTAGATAATTTTCAGGTTAATTCTTTCTTGCTAATTCAATATGAATCGTTGTTAGTTGGATTTAATGAAGAAAAAGTCAAATAGATAGTGTGGAATTACAAACGTACATTTTGAGTTTGTAAAAGAGTTTTAAGATAACATAAAAATAATTTTATGAGATTTTTGGATGATTTTCAAGTGAATGAGAAGTTGGTAAAATGATCAAATTGTTCCTTTATAACTTTAATTCCCAAAAAAATTCATTCGCGAGTCTTATCTTATTTTAGACTAATTTCTTCAGTGGGGTGTATGTATAAAGTTTTGTCAAAAGTGTTGACGAATAGACTGAGTCATATGATTGGTTCTGTAATACTTGAATCTCAATCAACGCTTGTTAAATAAACGTAATTTTTGAGTGGGATTACTTGGATCTTGTGATGGCAAATATGTGTTTTCTTGATAAATGGCATAAATAGATTTTTGAAATGTGTTGGTTCAACGTCAGTTTCAATGCTAGTGAATAAGAGTCCTGTAAAAGAGTTTTTTATGTAGAGGGGATTGAGATAGGGTGACCCCTTGTCTCCATTCTTGTTTCTAATAGATGTTGAGGGCCATAATACTCTATTTAGTGTTTATATAGACGTCAATCGTTTCAAAGGTTTTGAGGTGGGTCCAAATGAGTTTTGTGTCTCTCTTTTACAATTTGTCATCAATATATTGATCATGGGAGAAAAGTGTTGGGATAATATTATATCTATAAAGGCTAATTTTTTGTGGGTAGAGCTTCAATCTGGTCTTAAGGTTAGTTTATATATAAGTTTGTTATCAGGTGTTAATGTTAACAATTCATGGTTTTAAACTGCAGCAAAGATGTTTAATTGTAGATGAGAAATGTTTCATTCAAATATTTTGGGTTACTTATTGGTGATGATATTTGAAGTACGGTGTTTTGCAAGTCTATTATTGAGAAGATCCGAAATAGGTTGTCACGATGGAAGCCTAGAACTTTGTCCTTGAGTGGTCGTTTAGTACTCCTCAAAGTTGTCTTGTCTTCATTGTCGGTTTATTTCTTTCTTTTTTCAAGGTTCTTTCAGGTATCATTTCTCAACTTGAATCTATTTTTAAATCATTTCTTTGGGATGGGAATGAGGAAATGAGTGAGGTTCGTTAAGTTAATTGGGAGAAGGTGCGTTTGCCTTTAGATAATGGTGAGTTAGGAGTCCGAGGTTTCAAAAAATTTAATAAAGCTCTATTTGGTAAAAGTTGTTGGAGGTTAAAACCAAAGTCAAACAGTCTCTAAGTTAAGATGTTGAAGAGGAATAGTTTGATAAAAAAAAATTGTTTAAAATTATTGGGAATATGAGTAATACTTTGTTTTGGAAGGATAAATGGTTAGATGGTGGGGTTTTGTGTGAGAAGTTTGATAGACTATTTCATGTGTCTTTGCAAAAAGAGGAAAGTATAGAGGTCGTGTTAGAGTTATTGTGATTGGAAGGTGCTCAAAGGTCTGTTTGTGTGTGAAAAGAAATTAGTGGAGGAATGGAGGAATGGAGGACTTTATGGACTAACGTTCATTTACAACTTAATGTAGCAGATAAGTGCTCGTTGAATAATATCCACAGAGGATTGTATTCGATAAAGGAGGCATATTTTGTATTGTGGAAGGAGTTTGTTGTAGGTGTCACCGTGCTTTCATTTTAAGACCTAATATGACATCTTTTTGTCCATTCTAAAATATCATTATTTGTCTGGAGATTGTTTCAAAATAGGTTTTCTACAAAGGGTATTTTGTTCAGTCAATGAATTATTTCTTTCGAAGATCAGTAATGTGTAGTAGATTGCGAGAAAAATGAAACAACACATCATTTGTTCTTTGTATGCACTTTTTTTAAATTCGTGTAGTAGTGTTTTGAATTGGCTTGAACCATACAGTGTGTTTCCAAGGAATGTAATCGATCAGGCAATTTGATGATCTTTTTTCATACAGTCGTGTAATACGTCTTTTTTATACGGTGGTGTAATACGTCATACGGTCGTGAAAAGAAAGAATAGTTATTGTGATGTGAATGATCTAACCAAACTACTAAATTTCACTCTAGCGAAAATTATTTTTTTTATTTTGAATATGTTAGTTAAGTAGTGTGTTTACATTATGAGAAACTGTTCCACTACAAAGTCCTCAAATTTTGAAATAAAAAATGAATATTATAATCAATCAAGAATGGTAAACCAATATGAATTTACTTATATCAATAAGTTAACAAACTACACTATAACATACTTAAGCTTAGTCACATATGTTACTAGCAACAACTTCAAGAATATCACATTAACAATGAATATTACTGCCACACACATGCTATGGTATTCAGACAATAATTCTACAGTTATTGATTTATAGTAAGTTCTAAATTCCAATTTCATAACAAATATCTAGAAACCACTGAGGAAAAAAATTGATGAGCTTTCCATAATAATAATAAATCATGACATAAGCCAAGACCCTTTGGATATAGTTTTAGATTTGGGGGCAAATGGTTCATGACCTCTAGATTGCCATCCAAGATTCAAACCACCCCTTACTGTGACTGTTTTTGTAAGTACTATTCTTCAAACCTTGATCATATTCAACGCCAGGGTGAAAAAAATATATCCAGATACATTCCAAAAAGAATTCAAAGCAAAATGTAAAACACGTTTAGAAGTTAGAAAAGATAATATCAATCTACTACGAGAAATGACAAATCAAATATCAATCTTAATGTTATACAAACTACAACTTGATTAATGGCTTCAATTGTGTTCCCCTTGTAATTAGGTGTGAGAAAAGAAAAAGACAGAGTGTAGAGTATTAGAAACATTCAAAAAGCATAAACAAAATAAAAGAGCAGAAAATAGCAGTGGTAGAGCTTACCCTAAAAGAGAAGTAACAACTAACAATATGAAAGTCACAATTAGGGTTTCAAAATGGTTTAAGAGTTATGGTCTCAAAATGTTTGGTCTCCCACACATATTCTAAGAGCGTCTAGTAAGCAACTAATAATAGCAAAAGGAAGAGAGAAACACACGCGTGTCGTAGTCAATTTGTTTGAGTTCTCACTCTTCACAAATTTGGATATTCATGTGAGCACACTCCAATGAATATACCTAAATCTTAGAATCATTACTAATGTGTGTGTGTGATCCTCCTATGTGAACTTCCTTTTTTTTTTTTCAATTCACATCAATTATGTCTATGGTTTTCAACATCATTTTCAACATGATTCATATTAAATATAGATATATACTCAATCATAGAGCTATGTCAATTTAACAAATCCCCTAATTATTGACCCCCAATCCACGTTTTGGAGGGGCAAAAAAAATTAATAATTTAAAAGGTTTCCAAAGACAAGACACCCTAAACTAAAAATCCCCTAAAATTTTGTGGGCTTAGTGGGCCTTTAGGCCCACTTTTTTTAGAAAAAGAATCGATTTTCTTTTTTGAGAAATAAAATTTTTCAATTTTTTCACCAATAAATTTTTTTTTCATTTTTTCTATAAACTTTTTCGATTTTTTTTTATAAAAAATGTCTGATTTTTTTTCAATAAAAAATTTCCTATTCTTTTTTATAAGAAGTTTTCAATTTCTTTTTATAAAAGGTTTTCATTTTTTTTGGATAAATTTTTTTTCAAGAAAAAAATCACAAAATTAACTAAATATTAGAGGCTTATAAGCCCCCTCTCTTAAACCCCTCCATGAAATAATAGGCCAAAATTTAAAAAATAATTATTTTGATAGGGGGCCTGATAACAGAGGTTTAATTAAAAATAAATAAAGAGGGTTTTGTAGTTGAGGGTTTTTTTGAGGACTCTACTCAATCATGAGTGATTATAATATTAACTATTGATTAATTTATTTTACTAACTCGTCACTTATTATTCGGTTGGATGTCGTGTTCCACGTTCAAACTCAAAATTATGCAGTTGTGTGAATTAATTATTTTAGTATTTATAATCTTTTTAAAACAAAAAACATTAAAATTATATATAGCAGAGAATGTGACAAAATTTTAAATTTTTATAGAGCAATTTCTTAAAATTTCATAAATATTGGTCGAAACAAAATTTAAAATTTAAGTGATACACAAAAGTTGATTTAAATTCACATATCTAGAATGAAAGCAAAAAATTTTAGAGGATTAAAAATTAATACTAACATCTATATAATTCAGTTTTGTTCTTCTCCATTATTTCATATTTTTTTCTTCTTACAAACATTCATATATATACTTTATTTTTATTCCTCTTCTATGATGTTCAAATCGTAGAAAATAAAAGAATAAAAAACCATTTATTGTTCTTCCTCCGTGGGTGAAAGCTTAAACCCGATAATTCTCAAATGTCATTGTAAAATAAAAGTTGTTATAATTATTGCAACTAAGAATAACTTTAAAAGATGATTAATTTCATGTTTTTTCTCCCATTTCTCTTATTTTTTTAGAATAATATATATAATTGCAATTTCTTTATATGGGTTAATGAGGTTAAGGAAATAGTAATATGTGTGGAAGAAAAGTTGTTGGACATCTAGTAAAAAATCATCAACTAAGGACAATAGAGCTGATGGTGTTTGGAAAACAAGAATGATTGACAAACTAGTATCGTTATCTAATGACCATGAACAATGGAGTCATTAGAGAATAAAGTCAAAATATTGAAATACATTTTAACAATGATATTTTGTAATTTAGTTTTAATGTGACACTCTTATGGGAGGTGGTGGTGCATTCATGAGTGGTGGTGTAGTTCTCCTGATTGGTGATATCCTTATATGAAACCTGTAACACCTTGGCCATTAAGTACCGTTTCCACACAGTCTCACTACCAATTGAGCCAACACCTCAATTAGTAGTGAGATTGTGTGGAGGTGGTACTTATCCCCAAGATAAAGGGATGATCCTATAAGTTCATATATTTTAACATACAAAAATCAAGATCAATATACACAAATTAGTCGTTGAAATTGCTCGTACTATCAATATTGTCCCTAAAGTCTCACAAAAAATTGCAATAGGTACATCTTGGGAGCTTCCAGCTTTCATCCATACAGTAATAAGAATAAGTGGCTTTTAACCATCCATATTTCTAAAATCGGACAGATTAATTCATCTCTTACATGATAATAAATTGACTACCATCATTAACTAAAAACACATTTAAAGAACAAAATGACTATTGAAAGACACGTTTAAGTTTGATAAGGTAATTCAAATACATTTAAAAAATATTATAACTATTCAATATTATATTCGAATGTAAATAATTATATGGGTTGTAAGTATGTAAGTATTTTGCCCCGTTAGTATTACAGTAAATTAGGGTTATTTAATACTATGTGCCTATTTAAAGAGATTTCATTGTGTAGTTGAAACACACGAGTTATTCCATATGTCTCTCAATATTTTTTATATTCAACATGATATCAGAGCCAACTGAGAGACTACCCTAATCGTCAACTACTCGGTCGACCCACTGTCTCCGGTGAATATTTTTCGGCAAATCGTGTTCTTAACTCCGGTTTGCCTCCCTCTGCCGTTGATATGTTGATTCCTCAATTTGTGTTATGTCGTTCACGCTCTATTGTCGTTGTCGTCGCTGTTTCTCACGAGTTTTTTCGATGAACGACCACTCCATCAACGCCGTACACTCCAAATCGACCAAACCCTTCTACCGAGCCTTCAGAAACCTGCTTGGGCGCCCTCACGCGCCACTTGCACACCCCGTGCGTGATATCCACGCCCCGCCCAATGCCACTGCGTGTGATGGCCACGCGCTCTCACGCGCCACTTGCACACCGCATTAGCCTCGACCTCCTGCTTCCATATTTGCCCTCAGTTTTCAGTATCGAGTTACGGTTATACGACTTCCAGTTCAAACAAACCCTATTTTCCCAGTGCCGACGCGTTTTCTGAAAATCTTTGCTAACCATGGCATCTCAGTCTGAATCAAAGAGCATCTTCATTAACTATATCGCTTCTCTCTCTCGGTTGAAAAATTGAATGGATCAAATTGTGACAGTTGGGCTGCCAATATCAAACTATGGTTATGTGGTCAAGGTTACGTAGATCACCTCACCAAAAACCCTGAAAAGGTGAGTGTGACTGAAACATCCAAATAGAGTCAGATTGATGCTCAGTTGTGTAGTGTCATTAAGTGTACGCTTCATTCAGATGTTAAACCGATTTTTTATCCGTATCTCACACGTAAATCGGTTTGGAGTCGAGCAAAGGCACTCTATACTAACGATACAGAACTTCTCTATGGAGTTCTTGTTGAACATCATTACTCCGAAGTCACTTGATGGCTCTATTTATGCGTATCTTGGCACCGTTCATATTGCACTTCATGACTTTAATGAGTTTCTCTCTCGTGCTGCAAGTAATCCAGTTGAACCGAAGAAGGAGTTCGATAAACGCAACACCTTCTTCATGCTTATTGCACTCTATCGTCTACCCCAAGAGTACTCTGCAACTCGTTATCAAATTTTGAGGTCTGTTACTGTACCGAATATGTCTACTACTTCAGCGATCCTCCTTCGAGTACCAGCAAAACATCCAATGGAGTTGTCTATTACTTCAGTTCCAGGTGACACTGTTTCCGTTGCATCCCAGGGACATAATCAACAACGTTCTCTTGGAGGACCATCCAACTCTAAGCCTCGTCCCAAATGTGAGCATTGTCATCAACTTGGACACACTATTGATCGTTGTTGGAAGTTGCATGGCAAGCCTTCTCCTTTGATAAATGCAACCCAGCTTGATCATTCTACCACTATTCAGACTACACCATCTGCACAAGGCTCCCCGACAAACTATGAAGATTTTCTTCGATGGGTTCAGAGTCATCCGAACTCTAGTTCTCCTACTTTGTTTTCACACACTGGTAACTCATTTGTTTACCTCTCTCATTCATCTTCCCTCAGTCCTTGGGTTCTTGATTCTGGTGCGTTTGATCATGTTATTGGTAATAAAGGTCTTTTTTCTTCACTCACTAAATCTGGTTTTTTACCTAATATAACTTATGTCAATGGTACTCAAATCCGGTCTCAAGGAGTTGGCATTGTTCACATTCTCCCTTCAATCTCAGTTGCATCTGTTCTCATAATTGTATTAAATATTATAACTGTATTATTTATATGATCCAGCTTGAGTCATAACTGTATTATTTATAGGCTCCAGTTTGAGGGGAGTGTTAAATATTATTTTAGAATATAAATATTTTGGCTCGTTAGTATTATTGTAAATTAGGATTATTTAATATTATGTACCTATATAAAGTGATTCCGCTGTGTAGTTGAAACACACGGATTATATCATATGTCTCTCAATACTCTTTATAATCAACAATAACAACCATAACCTACACTTATACAAAAAATTTAAACACAGAGGAGGCATAATCTATATAACATAGGTATTTCTCTTTATCATCTAATTTGTTTTTTTTAGTGTATTAAATATTAAAATTTTATTTTTCAAAATCAAGTAGAGGTTATTGCCCCGAAAGTTATGAATGGGTTCGTCCTTGAATGGATAGACTATATTGAACGATGTCTTTCAATTTTAATATATTATTTATCTATTTTGAAAATTTAGAAGTAAATACTCAACCTCTATAATTTCAAAAGACAACTAAGTGATTTACATATTAGTTGTACTATGTTAATGGAGTTATTAGGTTATTTACGTTGATTATTTAATAAAAATTTCATCTATAGTGACTGATTTAGAGATTGAATATTTTTAATCACACTAGTGATCAAAATAGATATCAATATCGTAATTTTGAACCTAATATTTTTAATCACACTAGTGATCAAAATAGATATCAATATCGTAATTTTGAACCTAGAAACTAAATATTTTTTTGTCACTAAATCGGTCGTTAACGAAATTCAGTTGCTAATTATCACTAATAGAAAATTTGTCTTTTACATTAACAACTGAAATAGAGACTGAAATTTCGAACCTTGAAACTAAATATTATTTTGTCACTAAGTCGGTCACTAACAAAATTTAGAGATTAAAATAACAACTAAATTTTAGTGACGAAAATTCTAATCGCTGACTATTTTTTAATTACATAATTTAGTTTTCTTTATTAATAAAAAAAGAAAAATATGAAATAGTTTTTGTTTAATTTTTTTTTTCTTTAAGTGGAAGAAAATGTGAATTAGTTAACAACTAATTAAAAAGAAATAAGAAAAAGAGAAGTATGAAATTGGCTCACGCATCCGTTTGTGCTCGTCATTTTTTTTTCCTTTTCAATTTACATAAAGAAACTTTAAAAACCCTTTTCTTTCTCAACTCAGAAACTCAACCTTCAATCAGTTCTTCTTTCTTTTTCAACCAATCACAAATCATAAAATCATTCATCTCATGTTAATCCCATCTCAGAGTCATTTCATCACGATTCACAATCGCAAAATCAGCTAGTTCGGATTTCATTTGTTGCTAATCATCCTCTCACTGCCATTCATCACGAAATCATCCTTTGTTGCTAATCCACTCTCAAATCAACCTCCGCAACTACAACTTGAAGCCAATCGATTCTCATAAATCGTTAAATTGCAACTACGATATGAAGCCCTCATTGTTTATCGTCTCGTCGATTATCATGAACCAGAAAATAAAGAATTTATTTTCTAATTTTTTAATTATATTTCATTCTGTGTTTTTTTTCTGTGAATTAATATTTTGAAATTATTTAACTAAAGGTGGTAAAAAAACATTTTCTCTAATATAGTGGTAGCTTTTTTTTTTTGGGAGACTCGCTCTCATGGTTTGTGAATTGTGATTAGATTTCTAATCAACATGATGAGAAAATACACTAAAATGAATGTGTTACACGTGAACATGTTAGCTTAGTGAAGCTTTAACTTTAGGCTATGATATGAGCTTAGTGCCAATCAATGTTTGAGTGCCAAGTTCGAAATAGAAAGAGGAGTGAAAGTGGGGTAGCAATACACAATTGTAGTAGTTGTGTTTTTATTTTTATTATAGATAAATATTAATATTGTTAGTTAAATTAATAAATTTTTATTTCGTTAGAATTTGAATCTTCGTTAAATCCTGGTTTTTTAACTCATTCGCTCATTGTTGAATGGAGCGTGGTTAACTTCATCTTATTTTTCACGCCATATGAATCGGCAAAATTTGCGGTATTATATAATAACTTGTAATCCACTTATCACTTAAGATAAATTCTTGCAATTTTTGTAATGTCAATTTAAATCAAAATTATTATCAAGTCATTTTTTTATGGTTTTATTATTGAATGTTGGTTTTGAAGGGTCTCTTCATATTTGTAGTTTTATCACCACATCCTAACATAGAGTTAATTTGATTATTTTTCTGTCTTTTTTTATATTTTAATTTTTATATATAATTTAATATGTAATTATAATCAAATGTATGCACTAATCAAATTGGAAACAATGTATGTGTGATTGTTTAATTTTTACACAATATAGTTATGTTGTATTAAATTTTGATGTATAAATTTCAATTTTGTTTTACAAATTAATTCTTGTAATTTTGTTTTGTAAATTTCATTTATATTTTGCAAATTAATATTATGTTTACAAGTTTTTAATGTTGAGTTTTTTTTATGTTGTTAGACGGATTTGAATGGCATCCCTCCTAGTCATTGATATTTGTTTCTCCACACACATAAACGTGGCAAGGATAAAACTTGAGTTGATAAAAGATCAGAATATGTTCATGTAAGAGCTTTCAAGTTTAGAGTGTATATTATTTATTTATTTATGTTGGTTTTTTTTTATCTTCATGTAAGATCGGAATAAAGTGTTTTAAAATATTAATTAGCTTTATATTTATGTTGACAGGAAAAATTTAAACGTGAGTTGGAAGAATTGACCCAAGAAACAACTTCACAAGGAACTCCTCCACCAAATGAATTAGATGTGTGGTGTGAGATTGTAGGAATAAAAAGAGAACGAGTATATGGTCTCGGAATGGAATCTACTGTATTATTAGGAAGATCATGTTATCGTGAGTCGTGTTCTTCATCAACAGAGTGAGTTCAAAGACATGAATTTGAAGAAATGAGAAATGAAATAGATCAACTTCCAAAGGAATTGACTAATACAAACAGAGCAGTTGAGTGCAACAATCACTTCATAAAACAACTGATGAATAGCTTGAACTTTAAACCTATGTCATATACTAGAGATCAAATTCATGAAGATGGGATTGATGATAATGATGATGAGTTTGGTGATCACAATGCTCGCAATTTTGATGATCAGATTGGTGATAATGATGTTCGTGATCATGATAATGAAGAGTTAGATGTATAGTGATAAGTTAATCTGAAGAACTAATATGTTGCAATATGTTATGACTAAATATATTATGTTTAAACTAAAAAATTTTACGTATTATTTTGAATAGTTAAAAATATTACTTAAATATATTATGTTCTTTAGTTATATACATTGATATGATTAATGCTTTTAAATGATTTTGTTGTATGAATTTTTTAGATATTGAAAACAAATTAAAAATTTATTTTTATTGTTCTTTTAGATATTAAAGTAATGTATTTTTAAAAAACGGTAATATTTAGAGACAAAATTGTTGGTGACCAAATATTTAATAAAAATAACAATTTATGTCACAAATTTTGTTTCTAAATCGGTCGCAACATAGAAAACTAATTCAAAGTGGTTGTTAAATTAGTTTCAAACTTTAATTACTAATTCAATCTAAAAAATCGGTCGCTAAATTCAGTCGCTGATTTAGTCGCAATAGCTAACGACTAACAATTTACTTACTAATTTAAATTGATCATTACATGAATCGCTATTGATTTTCTGCATTTAATTATCAAAAAATTGGTTTCTAAAAGTATTAAAAATTTAATAGTTGTAGCATGTGTAATTGCTCATGTTGAACGAGTCAGTCTATTAATTTCTCTAGTTTTGGTTCAAATTTTTTTGGATGAAAGTTTTGGTTCAATGATCATAGGACAAATGATTAATAAAATTATAGAACATGACAACACCAATTGTCACAAAAGATTGTACTGTGCTGAACAAAAAAACAAAGAACGTGAAGAACCGGCAAAATAAGGTCTGAATATTTGATTGGCATAATGGCCTTGTTGTATTTTGAATAGTTTTACATCGGTTGTCACATTAAGTAATAGTAATCTATTTAGTGCATTTATTCACCAAACAAAATATATTCGGTTGTTTATAAACAAAGATACATATATTCGGTGGACTCATAGAGAATAAATGACAAGATGGCACTCTCAAATAATATCAGGGCCGTGACGATAATAAATGACTTTGTAGGGATAGTAGCTACCCCAAACACCTTCTTTTTCTCAGCTCTTCTTCTATACGATGAGTTGATTTAAGGTCAATTTGTTTTTATCTAATATCGTTTCTCAAACTTTTTTATTTATTTATTTATTTTTAATTAAATAAGTGTTTTTAATATTATTAAATTTTTTCCTTTTTCTTTAGCATTTGATTTTTTGTCTCAATAAAATATTTGATTTCTCGTTTTATTACGACATAATATTTATTTAATTTAAATTAATAGATTAACTTAAATTAATTAAGTATATATTCAGATTTAATTAATAATTTTATATTTTCAACATTACTACTTTAAATATATATATTTTAAACACTTTAATTTTATTATATTTATAAATTTTATCATAAATATAAATATTATGACATTTTATATTATTAAATTAGGTCTAAAAATTT
>JBBPBT010001185.1:4544698-4555105 GCA_037974875.1 Cicer bijugum
TAATATTTTATAAGTTTAATTGCTATTTTGTATCTCTTCCTTTTTAAATTTATTGATTTTGTTTCATACTTTTGAAACTAGATCTTATTTTCTTAATTTTTAATTATATAATTTTGATCCATTAATTTTTTTGATTTATGAAATTGAACATCACCGTAAAATACGTTGAGGTGACAATTTTTATTATGAACTAACACTTATTAATTCATTACTTGGATGTCAGGTCAGATTAAATTTAAATATATAAATAATAAAAAAAAAAGATATTTATATTATCTTAAAATGATAAACTAATTATAATTTAGACAATAATATTTAAAATATAAATTGTAACACAGTTAACCTAATCCTTTTACTAATAATAAAAGAAAACAACGGTTGTAGGAGGGTGGTTGGTCCTTCTTTTCTAACAACTAAAGTGGTGTTGTGAATATGGATGGAGGAGAGGTCACATGAATTTCACTCTTTTGTCTCTTTTCAAGTGTGGTAATTTTTTAGCTATATGCCCCAAACTTGGGTCACTTATAATTAGGATTGCCAATAATTCACATTTAACTATGATTATTATATTTAATTAAATAAAATAATATAAATTATTATTCTACTGAATTCCATTGAAAATAATAACAATATAATAATTTAGTTATAGAAAATTGGAGTGTTACAGTGATCTCAAATATAATTTTTTGGATGGGAAGGTGGCTGATAAATGAAGCATGCATTTGCATCTGAACGATAGAAGAAGTGGTGAATGATGTAAACAGAAGATGAATGACAAATATATAGACGGTAACTCATGCAGACATCGCTAGCTAACTTATTGTTAAGCAATGTACATATATAGTTCATGTTACCAATAAATTATTTCATGTATCACTATATATATCTTTGTCTTCCATTACTAAATTTATGTGATTTTGTGTCAAAGGAATCAATACCAATAATATATAATTAGCTATTACATAGTTTGAATGGAAAATAAGATATTGTTCATTCTCATGGTGCTAGCAATTACAGCTTACGGTACTAGTAATGATAGCTTGTTCTCAAAACACAAGATTTTAGAAGTTGAGAGAAAATTACAATATCTTAGAAAACACTCATTAAAAACCATTCAGGTAAAAAAATTATTTGGTTATTCATTCCATAATTTCCATTATATTAGGCCATCAAGGGTAACACTCTAATCTCCATGTTATTATCTAATTAATTAGTCTTGTAATATCTAGTAATAGTCAATCATAAATATGAATGTTAGATATACTAGGTTCATGTATATGGAAGTTAGATTATACTATGTGCATGTTTCGGTTAACGTTGAAATTGGTAGAATTACAATGAATCATTGTACTTTTAGTAAAAAGTACACTTTGGAGCTTCAACGAAATCTAAACATACACTAGACAATAATATCAAACATTGTTTAAATTGAGTG
Source organism: Cicer bijugum (assembly GCA_037974875.1). NCBI lineage: Eukaryota > Viridiplantae > Streptophyta > Magnoliopsida > Fabales > Fabaceae > Cicer > Cicer bijugum. The sequence continues at coordinate 4,546,134 of JBBPBT010001185.1, forward strand.
AATTTTGGTATTGTTAACATTTTCTAAATTGTCACTTTAATGCTTAATTATATTTTTTTTCTTCATGTTATTAGAGTGAAGATGGAGATATTATCGATTGCATCGATGTTAAAAAACAGCCTGCCTTTGATCATCCTGCATTGAAAGATCACAAAATTCAGGTGAATGCTCTTCAAGATTGATTCTTATTTTGTTTACAATACTTTTTTGGGTTAATTATAGATGCTACAATATAACTAATTGCTTGTTTGGACTTATGATTAAAGTGATTCTAAAAGTATAAATTTACTTTTAACATGTTTAAGTGTTCTAGTTGTTTTTTTTACCACTAAAATTGATTATAATTAAATTTTTAGTCTTAAACTTATTGTTTAATCAAAATCAATTTATTCGAAATTAATTTTTGTCACCGCACAACCAACCAGACTAAATAAAATATGTAATCAGATGGTTCCCAGTTACAATTCAGCTAAGGAGGAGATGAAGCAAAGCAATGATGAATCACATGTGACAGTGACTTCTTCTCAAGTATGGCGAAAAAGTGGAAGTTGTCCGGAAGGAACGATACCGATTAGAAGAATACGAAAGAGAGAGTTGCTCAAGGCTCATTCAATTGATGAATATGGAAGGAAGAAACCAAGCTTCTCAAATAGACAAGTGCTGAATCAGAACATTGATTCATTTGTACAGCTAAGAAACCACTCTGTAAGTTAGTTTGTAGAGTATGCATGCTATAGAAAAAAAATATATTAGTTACATAAACAAAAGTTAACTATTATTCATAATATATATCATTTATTTAATGTAGATAATTGATTGTTTGACATGAAAAAGGACAAAAAGGACAATTTGATAAATTTGACTTATGTTTTACATGAAATATAATTACTGTGTTTTCTTTGTGTAATTGAAGAATGTTGTATTATTTCACTATTTCCACTATCATCAACTAGAACTCATGTATGATAATAGGTACAAAGACTTGGTATGCTGCTTCTCTAATAAAAACTTTGGCTGTCTTATTTGTATACATTATTATATAGACAAGTCTTTGGCTGTTGTATAGAAATAAATATATGTTTAACAAAGTTTTCTGCCATGAAAAACGTAAGTTTTGACTTTAGTAAATTGAATTCAAAATTTATATTTAGAATGAGTCGTCTGATCTTTATCTAATAATAATATCGATCTTGTGACTGCGATAGCTTGTGTTTTAGTGACCACAGAAAATCGAAATTCTAAAAAAAGAAAAAATTGTTATTAGCTTGCTTTATCAACTTTTTTAGCCTTATGAAGCCAATTAAGCATATTTGCTTGTACTTGAAGCAACAAACAATTGTGCTTTACTGATTTGATATCTATGTGAACCAGAAGGCAATATTGTTCGCAAATGGATACCGCTACTTGGGAGGTAAAGGAGACATTAAAGTTTGCAGTCCTAATGTTGAAAAGGATGATGAATACAGCACTTCACAAGTTTCTCTCTTAAATGGAGGTTACAGTGACTTTGAATGTGTTGAATCTGGATGGGCAGTAAGAACATGCTTATATTACTTTATCGTAAACTTTTTTATGTCATTTTGTTAAGAAAATGCTCTTCAAAATATTATTCCCTCTTGTCCCTTCTAAAAGAGTCAGTTGGATCAACAAAAAATTAATGTATCAGTTACATCAACTTTCGACGATCCAACTGTCTCTTAAAAAAGGAGAAAAGATAGTATTACATTATCATATTTGGAGTTCTCTACTAAACTGCCTCATGCTTGAACCTGAAGTTATAAATTGTTCCTTGCCTTGTGCTTATTAATGTGGTTTAAAACTTTTCAGCTGTTAAATGTTTAATTATCTTTGTGTTAAATAAACTTGCTACAGGTCAATCCTAGTGTATATGGAGATAGGAAGACTCGGTTATTTGTATATTGGACTGTAAGTATATGGAACTGCATCAATTTTACACAATTAATTTGCATGTAGACTTGCCCTTTATTTGGAAGAGAAATGATATTCTGAAACACAAATTTCACATCAAATTTTGATATTAATTCGGATAGTTCATGTAGTTCAAAGATATGATTAATTATGTTCAATGTATGGTTAATGAATTTAACAAGATGTCACAACTGATTAACCTACGACTAAACATAGTCAACCACAATTAGGATGGTTCATGCAGTTCAAAATGATATTTTGAAACATAAATTTTAACATTAATTAGGATGATTCATGAAGTTCCAAGATATGATTAATTATGTTCAATGTATGATCAATGAATTTAATAAGATGTCACAACTCATTAACCTACGACTAAACATAGTCAACCACAAAACCATAAATTTGAATACCATTAACCATAATTTGAGACTAAAATTTATGTTTTAGAAGCAAAAACTTCAAATCCTATTCGATAAACAATCAATTTCATTAATCTGTTCTACTTTTTGGTACTTAATGATGGAACACCAATCTCTACAGGCTGATGGTTCAAAGAAAACAGGTTGCTTTGATCTGACATGTCCTGGTTTTGTTCAGACAAGCAATGAAATTGCCTTGGGTGCCGCAATTTATCCAATATCAATTCCTGGTGGTCTTCCATATAAAATAACTATTTACATCTATAAGGTAATAGCCATTTATATGAAGTATTGAATTACTATATAACCATTATATGAAGATTTCCATTTTTTCATTTTAATAATCATTATTTTCCTTTGCTTTAGGACCCAATTACTAACAATTGGTGGGTGCAATATGGTGAGAAGACCAACATAGGTTATTGGCCACCTGATCTATTCAGAGCAATATGCTACAATGCTGAATCAGTTGAATGGGGTGGTGAAGTTTACAGCACAACCGTTGGAAATACTCCTCATACCAAAACACAAATGGGTAATGGACAATTTTCTTCTGGTGATTCATCTTCCATATTGAGGATGAGAATTCATGACAATTCTGAGGCCTTGAAGATTCCGGAATGGGTTGATTATTACTCAGACGAATATAACTGCTATGATGTTCGATATAATGCGGATTATGTTGAAGATCCCGAGTTCTATTATGGAGGACCCGGTAGAAACCCTATGTGCCCTTAATCACATTTAGAAAATTATGAATTACATTCAGCAAAAAAGACTATACTGCTACTACTATTTATTTGCATTCTTTAGGTTTGCACTTACAAATCAATTTAACTTTGTCAATTTAATGGTAAAAGACAAAATTTTCAGTAGTCAATTTAATGCTAAAAGCTACATAGAAATTTTTCAGTTATTCAAATACATTAATGTTACATTTGACTAATTTTGATTATTCCATAGAATTATAACATCTACATACTTACATACCAATATGCTGTAATTAGAACAGCACCAAAAGTAAAATAAAATAACCCGACAAAAGTAGTACAATAACTTGATCCAATTTCTAAACTCTAAAGGTTACACATCCATAAACAGCATTAGACTAGATCGTACTGTTTTCTCTCTTCTTGAATTGACTGAAAAATTCTAGCAGCTGATACCGATGCAGATCGTGGGTTATGTGGCACAACTCTGATTACCTGCGGTTTTTGTTTGGTTTCAAGAGATTGAAAGACTTCCTCTGATACTGACGGAACCGTTAAAGAAGGAGAAAGTGCATCTCTTCCTTCAGCAGATTTCTCTATTCTTATTTCCTTCTCGTTAGGTCTACTTGTTGGAATCCCTTGTACCTCTCTTTCAATAGATGGCTGAAATTTTGTGTCGTTTAATGTGGCTCCATTTTTCTGATTTGACAAATTGCATGAGCTTTGATTATGAGTGTTAAAACTGGCTCCAACTAAAGATGAATTACCATTTGAGTCATGGGAAACATGTGCAGCAAACCGGTTCGCCTGTTCAACAACTGAGCCTGATGCTGATAGATTCATTGCTGGGACGCAGTGAGGAGGGAAGTGGGCGTAACTGCCTGGAGGAATGAAGGGTGAGACAGCAACTGCTTGATGAAAATCTGGAATTCCATAGGCAGGATTCATGAACGCACCGTTAGGAGGACCCGGTCCAAATGGCCCACATCCTCCATACATTGGTCCTGTAAATCCAAGACCAGGATATGGCTTGTAGACAAGCCCCTCGGAAGGAGTCATAACAGGAATTAACCACTGATATCCAGGTGACTGATTGAAACTCTGGGAAACGATATTTTCCTGGTGTGGATTTCCATAAAAAGGAGTGTAATTGGAAAGATGGCTGCCGTATTTTTGGGATGAAAAGGATGTTTTCCCTACTCCATTTTCAGCAGAATGTTCCCATTTATGGTTTAGCTTTTCAGAATGGTCTTGCTGTTTATGATTTTGTGTGGGAGGTTCAACAATAACTTCCAATGAGAGACTTTTAGGAGTAGATGCCTGCAGAGGAAATTTTCCCAAAATAGCAGCATCTTCGAACAAAAGATCTGATGATCCAGCAATCAACTGTTGGACCTGTTGAAATTAAATGAATTATTCGGTATGAACACACTTGAAGGATGAACCTAATTACAAAAAAGCTAGCATGCTTCCCATTTTGGACCAATACAAGCCAATATAAGAGATCATTTTACCTTTATCAGTCTGTGCAATTCAAACACTTGGACCGCAAACACTCTTTGTTGACTGTGGAGAAGAAAATGAGTTAAATCAAGAAAATTGCACAATACTCATTGAATATGGGATTTGAGATACATAAAGTGAAATGATGCATTTGGAACTAGATAGATATGATCATGTTGAACAGTTGAAAGGACAAACATTTAAACCAGTAACTAACAAAATCAAATATTCTCCTCACCTCATGTAACCAGTCAATCAAGCCAAATATCCACTGTTCTAGAACACAAGAATATCATATTTTCTCAGAAATCTAAACACAATTCTTCCAGGAGGATTGTAATGTATTAACTAAACACAAATCGTTCAACATGGCTGTTTTATATAATTAACACCTATTCCGGTCATGGATTACTACAGTTTTCTTGAAAACCACATTTGAACCCTTAGAAGAAATGTATATATTCAGGTCATATGCCTAGAATAGTTAACAATGCATAAAAAGGAATTGCTGCAGCTTTACATTTGTAGCAATATGAGAAAAGAAAAATACCTGCAGTATGTGGCAATAGGCAAAAATATGACATATTCTCGAACCGGACCTCATATCCAAATCAATATGCATACGAAGTTATGAAAAGGGGAAGGAAACCTCATTATTACATCAGAAAAGTATAATCAATAATCAAAACTTCACCAAATCAAACAAGGATTTTTTTTAATTCTAAATTTCTGGGCATATGCCAAAGAAAACAAACAAATTATTGCTTTTCCATCGAATAAGCATAAATTTATAGAATTCAATTCACAAAACTCAAGTTACTAAAAAACCAATAAGTCTGATAGATATAAGAGAATCAACTAATCACACATTAGTAAAGGGTTCAGAAGGAAATAATTCACGTTCGAGATCACCACAGATGCAGATGCTACAGAAGTTCAGCGATACTTACGTGGTAATTTTCCGTCTTGCTTTCCAAAAAAGTTTTTGACCTAGTATCTGTACGACACCGTCAGGAGAAAGTTCCATGCTTGACAAACTTTCTAGAGTTGAGGTCTTGGAAAGATCGTTACTTCCTTCTGAGTTTCCTTTCTGCATCGGGCTGTCAATGTTGGTATCATGATATTCAGTATCATTTGTAGCTTCAAGTACACTGGTTTGGTCCGCTGTCGAATGAGAGCAGCTTCTTAACACAAGACTGTTTCTATTATCAATATCCATCACAGAGTCAATGAGACCATCACCATGTTCACTGTCATTAGATTCCTGCTGTACGCAAGCATTGCCCTGATGTAACCTGCTATTATTCACATCTTTTCTCATTTTGACAAGTAGGGAGCCAAATTGAGTTTGATCCTTGTCACCGTCATTTTTCCCTGCTACTGAACAACAAAAATTCCGGGCACCCACAGGAGTGTGTTTTTTCCCATTGAAATTCTTCATTGTTTTATTATTAGATTGACCAATCCTTGAGTGATCGTATGCATGACTGCCGTCTCCATCTACTTTTTTTCTCTGTTCAAGTTGTGCAGACAAAGTGTCCATGTTTGCATCATTAGATTGGTGAGAAGTATAACTTTCAGCTCGTTGTGTGGCCGTTTGTGAAGGTAAACTAACTGGGACGATGTAGCTTCTCTCTGGGTCATTTCCCTTCAAATATATTGGTTCATATTAGAGATAACATAAAGTCAATTCATGAACATTCTGCATAAAGCTTCAGTTATTGAGAGACTTAATTCTTAATATAGTAACACAGACTCTATAACCAAATGGTGAGTTCAACTGTTGGCACATAATTCTTTGTAATTCAAAGTTGGATTCCGGCACATGATAAAAAAGAGCAAGCAAGTCCATTAGACTCTTGTGTTAGGGCGTATGTGATATAAAAATATTAATGCGCCTTCTTTGGTTACAACTTATTTGTATTTGGTTTTCAATATGCACACATTTCAATATTTCATCAACACAAAAGCAACAATGAGGTAGACTGGCTTGTTCAATCTCAACAATAATCCAAATACATCATCAAGCTTTTGCAAGAATTTGTACTTGGCGATGAGCCAGTTTGAACAAATTTCTTAATAAACATTTATAGAAAAAGAAATATTAAAAGAATCTTCAACAATAACTCCTCATGTAAGTTTAAATTAGCTTTTCATCTCAATTTTTTCAAAAACTCTTTCATCTAACTTCTCCATAAACGCCTATAAACATATTAGGACCTTTCTAAAAGTGACAAATTATATTTGATAAGCTCAAAGAAGCTAGAAGCTAATCGAAAAGCTGCTAATATCTTAACTTACACTCACATACATTAAGTAAGAAAACAACAAACTCCTAGGCAAAAGATAAAAAGGCTAAAAATCCCCTAAATTGCTATAAGCTACTAGTCTTGTCTTATGCTAAAAAGCAACTAAACAAACACAGATATAATACTATCTGGTTTGTTATCCAGTGTGCCTCAAATATAAATAAAGCTAAAATCTAAGGAGAAAACGTAAGTGTAGTTCATTGTGTGCTATTTTTATTGTTTTTCAGTCACAATTCAACACATGGACGTGTATCCAACAATATAAATAAAACCATTTTAAATTTTAACTCAAAAATTCGGCCATGTTTGGCTAAACGGTTTAATTGAACGCTTATAGCATAAGCACTTATTATAAGGGCTTATGATGGGAACACACTCATTGGTTCCTATCAGCTTATGTATTATTTATTTTCATGACAAACGATCAAATAAAGTCAAGTTGTTTCCATATAAACTATTACTCATAAGTTATCCTAGAGAGCTTATGGAAATAAGCTTAAATCAGTTTATAGACATGCCATAAGTTGGTTTCGTAAATTCTCAAAAACAGTTGAACAAGTAGATAAACTCAAGTAAATCCATTCAAACAGATCCTAAATCTATGTGACATGTTATAATTGGTAAACGACACTAACAATACTCATAGATCAACACCTAAGTTTTGTCTAAAATTTAATTAAATCTATATGATATTCAACTCTTATCCAGACTCTTATCATTATCCTATAAAGTCAACCAAATCAAAAGGGCCTTAAAAACTACATAAAATAAAAGTGAAACAAAACATAGAGAACCATAAACACCTATATAATAAATCCAAGACTTACCAAGGTGGAGGAAGATGCTAAAGGGTGTGAATTAGAAGAAGAATTAGAATTGTTGTTGAATCTTTGAAATGGAACATTAAAGTGTTCATAAAGAGCCATCTTATTCCTCGGTGGTGCTCTTGGGCCTCCTTTCTCAGTTGTGTCATTGACATGGAGCCTTGGGAACATGGGTCCCACCACTACCTTCTCATCATCATCATCATCACACTTCCCTCTTTTCATTCTCCTTCTTATTCTTCTTTCTATCCAAAATAGAGAGGTGAAGAAAAAGAAGTAGTAATAGTTTGCGTGAAGACAACAACAGGTCAGCAGCAGAAAAATATACAAGTTAGGGATTCCAGTTTAGGACTTGGAACACAATACTACCAAAAATGAAACGGGAAAAGATAAATAAAAGAAAGGACAATAAAATATGTTGTATGGTCGGGTGGGATTAAGCTCACATCGTCAAATTTATAATTAATAATCTATATTATTTCTAAGGGTGTGCAACTGTTCGGGTAAAATCAAACCAAATTATAATTCAAATTAAACCGTGCTTTTTGGATTGAACAATTTTTTTGAATGAATGCAAATTCCAACCAAATTGTAAGTTTTCTATGTATAATATTTTGTGACGTTGGATAAAGATAAAAATTAAGATAATATAATATTATAAATAATTAAAGACAGAATTATACATTACGATTATAAGAATCACACTTTTCATTTATTATTAATTTAGATTTTGAAATTTTAATTTAATATTTTAGATACAATTATTGTATTGTACCTAAATTAACTCAACACAAATCAATTTGTTGTACATTGGTTTGATTCGATTTACATTTCATCCAAAAAATATGTAGATCTGAATCAAACTAAACTATGTACTTTTGATTGGTTTGGACATCAAATTTAAATAAAATTTAGTTACAAATACCTCTGCATATATAATTAATTATAAATAATTGTACTATTGATCGGTGTCTATTGATTTTTTTACTTTATATTTTTAAAATAGATAGTATAATAAAGAATCTTTCTATACTACTATGCAACCTTGATTCTAAATAACTTTTACTTTTTAGATTATATTTTATTTTTATTTATTTCTTAAAACTTACTATTAGTACCTCAAAATCAATAAAAAAAATAATCAAATTATGAAATACTGAAATTTAATTTTTAAAAATTATAACAAAGAAACTCATAACCTCAATTGTGTAATTATAAAAGTGATATTATTTCAACAGCAAATAGTTTACGTTTGTATTTAAATACAAAATAAAA
>JBBPBT010001185.1:4559120-4591525 GCA_037974875.1 Cicer bijugum
AAGGTCAAATGTATTTATATCAAAATAAATGTCAAATATATCGTATTTTAAAAGAGAAAAAATATATCGTGTAAACTAATTTTTCAGTGATGTTCATAAAAATAAGGTAAAAAATAATTATTTTCAAAACTCTTTAGAGTTTTAATTTTTTTTATTAATTTATTGTCTATTTTAAAATATAATAATTTTAATATTTTAATTAAAAAATAACAATGATGTTTAAAATAATATAATATATAATACAATAATATTTCACTTAATTATAATATATAATTAAATATTTATATATCATAAAATCTTATACCATAAATAATCGTTATATTCATTTTAAAAATGGACATTTTACAAAATATATTATTTAAAAAATAAATAGATTTAATAAAAAAAGAAAAATAATGAGAGAATTGTTTTTTCAATTGTATTTCCCTTACGAAAATCTAGTCGAAGAAACGTGCCCGAAGTCTTGAATATTCGACGGGTATAAAGTGCAGCCATTTCTCAGTATATTGTTTGTTGGAAAATATAAAAGGGAAAGAAAGAAAGAGCGAAAGAAACTGAAAGAGAAAAGAGTGAAGAGAGTCATAGCAGCAACAACGAGAGTCAAGAAACCTGTGATGTGGTTCCGATCACATGGCTTCTTCTTCTTCTCCTTCTCAATCTTCTTCTCCTTCCCCTTCTCCTTCCTATATCACTCACCTTCCCATTCCTCCATCTTCTCCTCCTAACTCCAGTTACGTTTTCTCGATTCGCTCTTTTTCCGTTTTCTTCTCTTTCTCCATTTCTTGCTTCACGTAGTTTCCTCTTTTTCGATCTATTTAGGGATTCTTTTTTTTCTCAATTCGCTACTTCGATATAATTCACGCGACGATTCAACGATTTCTCATCTGTTTAGTGATTTGATCGTTTTTATTAATATTATTATATATATTTTTATTTTTGATGATTGAAATTTTGAATCAGGTGAAAAGATTCTAGAAGGAGACGAACCTCGCGTTCCAATTCATGTTGTGACGAAAGCGTCTCAACTTCCTGTTGAGTTTTTGGAACCTTCTCCTCAATCCAAGATCGTCATTGGTTTTGACTGTGAGGCTGTTGACTTGTGTCGCTATGGAACTCTTTGCATAATGCAGGTTAATTTCAATTTCTCTCTCTCTCTCTCTCTCTCTCTCTCTCTCTTTTGTGTGCTTTTGTTCTAACGTTATTTGAAACTGTGGTTCTTAATATTCAGTAATTGTTCGAAATTTCTATGATCACAAATTTGCAATATGACGCACTGAAAACGCACTGAATTTTGATGTTAAAGTTAGGTGTTATAGTATGGAGTGTTTTTAATGTGTTTACTTGTGGCTTATTTGGTATTCTCATTTAGTGTAAAAGTAATGATGTTCTCATTTAGATGTTATAATTTGTATTCAGTTTATTGGTTTCAATAAGCTCTCAGTTTCCAGAATAGCTTGTGAATAAGATCTTAATTGATATCTCTAAAGTAGGTTATCTGTTTGGAATGACTTATTTAAGTTTATCTATTGGCATAATGACTTGTGAGACACAAACATATACCTTATGAAAACAACTTATGATATGTCTATAAGCTGTTTTCAGCTTATTTTCATAAGTGCCTCAGGAAAGTTTATGAGAAAAATGTATAGCTTATATGAAAACAATTTGACTTTATTTTATCTTTTGTTGTAGAAATAACTTTTACATAAACCTTATATTATATGATAAGTGTTTATCGCATAAACGCCTAATTAAACTATTTATCAATGCGTCCCTATATTAATTAAGAGCTACAAATATGGTAGATACTACTCCCTCAGTCCCTGAACTTTGGTTCTGTTAAACTTGGACACACATATTAAGAAATAATAAATTTAGATTGGTTTAGGCCTTTTTACCCTTCATTTATCAAGTAAAAACAAAATTCATTTAATGCATGTTTTTTGGGATTTTAAGAGTATAAAAGGAAAAACATCATTGATTACATCTTGATTTTCTAAAAGAACCAAAGTTGTGGAACAAAAGTAAAATGCTTAAAGGGCCAAAGATCAGGGATGGAGGGAGTATATAGCAACCAATTAGTACTCTGTTGTGTTATTTTTTAATGGATAATGATTCTATACTACGAGTATTAAGTTTTCTCTTGACATAGGGTTACGTTTTATGTTTCTGCAGCTTGCATTTCCTGATGCTATATACCTGGTTGATGTAATTGAAGGGGGGGATGTGCTTATGAAAGCCTGTAAGCTCGCACTTGAGTCTGATTATGTCACAAAAGTGATTCATGATTGCAAACGCGACAGTGAGGTTCCTGATTTATTTGATTTCTTTTTTCCTGCCTCTTTTTTGTATTTTGTTGAAGACTTAAATTTAAGAAACATTTCATGAACATTATATAAAATAAAGAAACATTTCATGGAAATAAAAAAAAAGTTTGACTTAACTTGTCAGCTCCGCAATTCCCAATTTCACTTATAAACATATTGTTGGTTTCTAGGCATTGTACTTTCAGTTCGGCATCAAGTTAAACAACGTGGTGGATACCCAGGTGAGCTCCTATTACTAGACAGCCTTCCCACTGTTTTCCACTGATCTTCTCTCCCATTCTTTATAGCTATTGTTATGTTGGCAGAATAATTCATGGAATGAGATATCATATTGCATCTCAGCTGATGGAAATTAAAAAATAACAACTGTATTCTACACTTTTATGGTTATGCTTCCTATATATTTTTTCTTATCATTTGTGATTCACTTGAATTTACTCACCATAAATCCAAATTCAATTACTTAGCTCTGGTTTGTTTTGGATCCTTTTAACGATGATATTATGATATGATTATTATTAGGATTAGGCTCCTCAAAATTGAGCAACTCACTTTAGAGAATAAAGTGAGCAATATTACCCATTGATAATCAAATCAATGGTTGATATTATGTGCACATGCATGACCAATCATAGGTGACTATAATATCAACCATTTATTTATTCATGGATGCCTCATTTTGACGTGTCGTCTTTCCAGCTATGCTTTATTTTCCACATTGTTTTCAAAATTATTTTATTTTTGTTTAAGCGTGCTCATTTGAAACATGTTGATAGCCTAATAATTAATAAGCTTCAATTTGAGGGGAATTGTTATAACATAAACATTTTAATAATGTTTAGCATTAAGTCAAACTTAGTTATTGTGATTGCCTCTTTGATCGAAGGCAATTATTATTATCTCCTTAATTATCCATACTACGAGGGACAAGTGTGCAAATCTGTATGACAAATTAATCTCAAAGACTCTGTTTCAGCAACTTAATTACATCAATAAACTTGTCCTAACTGTAAAAAAAGTCATTTATCCTCTTAAGATTTTTAACAGTGAAGACATTAGCTAACTACTTATATAGGTTTCTATAAGCTTAAGAAATTCATTCTCAAGGAAGTTTGCTTAATCCTCTCCTCCAAGTGATCCATTTGAAAATAGGAAATCTCAAGGTAGGAGAGAGGTGAAAATTATATAACAAAATAAAAAATAATTTCCCTTATCGTGTTTTGTTCGTTATTTTTCTTCATTAGTATCACCAATGATCCTTATGTTTTATTGAGTTATTAATCATAATTCTTGTTTTGGTTTAGATTGCTTATGCACTTATAGAAGAGCAAGGAGGACAAAAGAGATTGCCAGATGACTATATTTCACTTGTTGGTCTCCTTGCAGATCCACGTTATTGTGGTATTATATATGTCGTGGTATCCATTAATTTTTTTGTTGGTCATGGTTTCTTTATATTATTGACCATATTAATTGACCATATTATTCTAGATGTAGATGATTAGTAATTCCTGATAAATTATTTCGGGTCGATTGGTTCCTTCCTCCATATTCATTATTCACTTTGTGGGTTTGCATGTAGGCTTGTCATATGTTGAGAAGGAAGAAGTTCGTGTCCTCCTTCGACAGGTTGGTTTATAGAATGACATTTTGTTGTTGAGAAGAATAATCACTTACTTAAAAAAGTTAAAATGGTTGGTTTTATATTTTTATGCTTGATTTTATCACACATATTAAAGATCTGCTTGTGATACCAAAATAAAAGAAACAGTGGAACTTCAATAATCTTTATGTCATAGTTTTCATTTTACATATCATAACTTAATAATTTTATGTATCCACTTGCTGGCATTGATTTGTATGTTCAGGTCAGTAGGAAGAGTTTCGTTGGGTATCATAAAAGAAATATGAAATATTATGTAATCTGCACTAAACTCAATTAGCTAGTGATACTATTTCTAAATGTTTGTTAGGACCCCAAGTATTGGACTTACAGACCTTTATCTAAACAAATGATCCGCAATGCCGCTGATGACGTCCGTTTCCTTCTCTACATTTATCACCAAATGATGGCGAAATTAACTGAACGGTCTTTATGGCATCTTGCTGTTCGTGGTGCCTTGTACTGCCGATGTTTCTGTGTGAACAGTAATGATTATGCTGATTGGCCATCTCTACCTCCAATTCCAGGTCTACAAAATCTGGACGAAAATATTATGTACAAATTATATTTTCTTGTTTATACGTTACGAGACTATTTGGTCACATTATATTGCTTGTGTTATATGCTGTTAGTCCCTTAAATCTTCCTACACTTTGCACCAACTGAGTTTAGTTTGAAATTGAAATAATATTATGTAAGATGTCATTCATAATAGTAATGACCCAATTTTCCTGTTGAAAATTACCTCAAAAATGGGAATATATGTGCAGCTCCTATGTAAACATAGGGGATGCATTTGACAGGAAATATGAACTGCAACTTTCTGGTGGGGCTCAGCCGCTCGGGCTCTTTCCATTTTTTATATTGTTACTACTCTTCGAGGTTCATGCAAAATGAATTATAGTTCAGTGAAGCTTTTGTCCACTTTGTTCATTTGATTGTATTACAACTGATTAGATATATTTCACTTTCTTTTTTTAGCATTTTATATTAATCTACTATGTTGATGCGAGTAGGTACCAGGAATGCTTGTTTCATTGGATAGTGCTATTCACTGTTTTAAATAATGTCTGCTTCTTTCTTGTAGATAAGCTGAAAGTTGATGGAAATGGTCCTGAGGAAGAAATTCTTTCAGTTCTTGATGTTCCACCAGGCAAGATGGGATGCATTATTGGGAAAAAAGGGGCTTCAATTTTGTCAATTAAGGAGTCTTGCAAGTAATAATTTGTTTCTCTCCTTTCCATTCCCCGGGTTTAGTAAATACACACTTTGTTTTGGTAAATTAATAACTATTGTTCCATTGTCTTGTTTTTAAATTTTTTAATTGTATTGTTTGTTCAGTGCGGAAATTCTCATTGGAGGTGCCAGGGGTCCACCTGACAAGGTTGGTACTGTACCATGTGATATATAAGCTCCAGCTTCTCGGTTACTTTAGTTTACTTGTTAATCTGTTAATTGGTGGTTTGGTATTGATTTGTTAATATGTATATACTTATTTTTCTCTCTAGTATATTCTATATCAGTAGTCTGAATGACCACATATTGGCAGTGAGGTCTAGATGATGTTCAAATCTTGATATATACCTGTTTTTGCATGTCACCCTTGCAACTGATCTCGTTATGATACATTTGATTGAGACTCTCTACGATTTCAGAAAGGCCTTTTTTTTATTATCATTTTTAAAAATGCATCTGCTGTATGTCTTTCTATAACTTTTATCATCTTTTAATGTGTTATTGCAGTCTCCATTTTGAATTTCTAACATAGTTTACTCGGGATAACACTGTTATTAAACTTTGTGCCTGTCTTAACTCTTAAGTGATCATGTTTTTACGTAGGTCTTCATCATAGGACCGGTGAAGCAGGTGAAGAAAGCTGAGGCCATGTTAAGGGGTAGACTATTGTATCTGTAATAGTGAAAACACTATACTTCTCTTTCAATCAAAATTTCTGCAATCAGTTTTCTGGGACTTGTCTCTAATAGTTGGAATGAGTAAGGGGATAGGAGTTGTTAATACTTGAGAGTCCTTTTCCCCACATGCATCTGCTGGACACAAAATGAAAAATCAAATCAAATAAAAACTGAAAATTTGTCTAATCAAAACTGAATAAAACTGTTTAAAGTCTCGTTGAGGCAGCTCCAATATTTGAATTACAAGATGTGGTGCCAGTTTTGTGTCAGCCATTTTTTGCCATTTACCGTACATTTTAATGGACTTTTTTGATGCATACATGTTAAGTTAATAGAGTTGCTCAAATGGGTTGTTGTCAAATTGAATAGAGAATAGGCTGCTGGTTAGCTTTTAACAAATAGCGATTTGGAATAAAAAAATATAATTTTTTATAAGCATATATTAGTTGGTAATATATTATGTTGTAGTTAGGATTTGATGATGATTCAATTAAGACTATATCTCATGATATGGAAGGCTTCTGGCCAGTGTGGTATCAGAGTCTTGTATTAGAAGAGGGGGTGCATATGGTATGAATATGATAGAGAGAGTAAGGAAGGAACCACCAAACCATGGAAATAACATACTCGACAAACTAATTTATTACTCTCACTTCTTCACTATCTCTTTCAAAAAATTGGAAAAAGACTATTTCCCATAAAATAGAAAATCTTGTTGAGTATTCTTACGCTCTAGAAGATGCTTAAATAACTAAAACTATACCTCCCCTTTTAAGTCTTTATAATATCTTCAAAAGACAAAGATCAATCATTCGATCTATCAGAAATTTAATCTCCACATATCGCCCTCATATGAAAGAACATGTTCAATCATCTTGACTAGACCAATGTAGTCTGAGAGCAACAAACCAAGAATAATATGTTGACTTAAAATTTCTCAAAGTCTCATAAACCATTGGAAATCTGAAGGATATACAACTTTACATTTTGGAGCCGTTAGGCTAATTCTTTCCCTTCATGGAAGGAAAAATCAGTATGTCTTTTGTAAAATAGCCCTTTTAGATTCGAGCTACCTTCACTATGAAAATGCTATAATAGGGACTGTTTTGACATCACTCCATGGTGGAAGTGTTGTCCTCACCATCTTCTCAAATTATAATGTAAGTCTCAATGACAATACTCTTTCTACAAGGTTGAAAGTCCAAATTCAAATCACTGGATCTGATCAAGTTCCAGAGGCCTTGTCTGCAACTCTTCATCATCAAATAATCTATCATCTCTAAAATCACTCTATAGATTTGCAACTCTCTGGATGTTCTTCTGACTCACTGTTGGTCGTCACCAATAGAGAAGAAGACATACCCTCCATCGTCTAAATCCCAAGGAGAATCACAAGAGAGGAATTAGCCCAGCTAATTCCCCTAGAATGGATAACGAACTATGAAAAATTCTACCAGGACAGAAGACCGATACAATCCCAAGAAGCCACCTTCAGAAGATCCGTTGACAGGACAGTCAAAACAATTTTAAAAAAACCTGATGAAGGATCAAGCTCGACCTCTCCTATTTTTCAGACCATAATGATACAACCAATACTCGAAGAAGATTGGTGTCCTATTCATGCTGTCACTAAAGGATAACCGATCTATACTGAGAAGATAGATGGCCATTTTATCTAGGATGTAGATCCCAGTAAGTGCGACCCAAGATGTGACTGTTGGATGCATGATGACGATATCGACAGGGATATCATCCTCCCTAAAAGAAAAGGGACGTGTAGACCATCTCCTTCACCAAGAAGAAACCCAGATCCTGACAATGGTCCATGGGTAGGAATCCATGATAGGAAGAAGCCTATCTACATAGAAGCACTTAAAATCCTTAGAAAAGAAAAACTTTTGCCGCCAAATGACCCTACTCTTGTTTCTTGGTCACCTTTAGACTATTGTAAACCTTTAGACCCTCCAAAAATTATCAAACCAATCCCTTGTTTCATGTACTCAACTACAACAGAGTATGACCAACAATTCCCTGCTCTAGAAAGAAAAATAGACCCAATCACTAACAGATCGTCCAAACCTTTCATACAGCCCAATGAAGTCCAACCTGATGGAAAGCTCAAACCTTTAACCCAAGCAGAAGAAGTTCTAAATTGGCAATCAGAAAATATGGTTGCTCAAAATGACACTCTTTAGAATCTGAACAGAAAGATGAATAAAATCACAGAAAAAATAGAAGAAATAAATGACAATCTCAAAGTTCTATCTCAAAAAATGCAAAAACATTACAGAACCTTGAAAGCTCAAGTCTCTCGGTTGGACCATGACTTAAGAAGGATGTTGGAAGAAAAAACTTTTGGCCAAGATTTTAACCGAAAGGAAAGAGAAATCAGAAGTCTACAAAGCCAAGTAAAAGAGATTGATGATTTTTTAAGAGCTTCCAAAGAAAAAAAACTAAAACCAGTTGAAGATCCTTTCTTTAACCCTCATAACTTTTCTTCCTATTTTTCACGACCAGGAAAATTGTCTCCTTTATACCCTACCTATGCTTCATCACCTTCAGATTACGCCAAATACATACCCTCAGCCTATAGACCAAAACCTGCTAGAACTACGAAAACCTCGACCTCCAGGTCCAAAGAAAAAATTACTTGCTTAAGTGTATCATCCTCTGATTCCCAGGATGTCCCTGAAACACCTCCCCCAAAAATCCAAAAGGAAGAAATTCCAGAAAAAAGTTTCCAAGCCTTGACAATCACCAAAAACCAAGCATTCCCACAAGAAAATAATTCTCTTCCAGAAGATTCCTCTTCCTTTGAACAAGATGATTCTTCCAAAGATGCATCAATTGATGAAAGATCTGAATCCTTTTCATCAGCATTAGAACAAGAATTAGAATCTGAAAGGAATTACGGAAGCATTTCCAAATTTTTCATGGTGAATGTAAAAGAAGAAGGATCTATTTATGAAGAATCACATGAAGAAAATCCAATCTCTGGAAAAACAAAAATAAATAATGGAATGTGGTTCACGCTTGATGATATACCACCTAGTCTATGGAGAAATAGACTCCTTGAATTTGGCACCTGGCTTGACACTCAAATGATGAAAATATGCGCAAACACTTACAAGATCATTGAAGAATTTTGCTATAGAATGACAGACACGTTGAAAGAATGGTACCATAATCTTGGTTCGTTCAAACAAGATGAATTACACAAATTAGTAAATATTGTTGTTGTCCTTGGAATTCTTCACATCGAATTCATTGGTGATATGGAGATATTTGATAGAAGAAGCAGACAAGAGTTCTTTGAGATGAGATGTTGTTCCCTTAAGGTCAAAGATCTTGAAAGACATTATCAAAGAATGACCCAGAGGTATTATGTCCTCAATGGATTTAATGATCATAGTCTAAAAAATACATATATATTTCCTCACTACCTCAAGAACTCCAACCAAAAATCCATAGGATGATAGCAACATCTCAAAAGGATATTAAAGCCTTGAGTCTCGGCCAGATACACCAAATAACATTAGAAGCACTTGAAAAGTTGTGTAGATTACACCAGCATTTCTCAGAAATCGTACAACAAAAATTCAAATTCACTAAGGATGCAAAAAGCCCTATCTAGAGATCAAGTGCAAGGATAACAAATGCAGTTGTTCAACAAAAAAGAAACATCATCGACAAAGATACACCAAACCTTCCAGAATCTTCAGGAAGGAAAGGAAAAGGAAAGCTTTGAAGTTTTTTAAAAGGAAGCCATTTAGAGGAAAAAAGGAAAATCAAAGATGCTTTGTTTGTGGAGAAAAAAAACATTTTTCTAAAAGATGTCCTGACAAAACCAAAAAGGCCGCCAAGATGATCAACTCCCTTCAACCTCTAGAAGGCGATCTAGAATCCTTGTTTTCTAAACAAAGCTCTGCCGATGAAGAAATAATTTTTGCTCTTCAAGACTCCTCCTCAGATAACTCTTCTTCAGATGAGGCATCATTTGCTGAATTAGGAGATGACAGGCGTTTTCCTATTTACTCATTCAAGGAAGTAGGAAGCACTTTACCTACTCCTCCTCTCCCTTGTGTTGAAATCCATGTCCTCACCTCAAAGTTTTTTCATCCCAAGAAAGTCATAGCTTACATAGATACTGGTGCACAAATAACAATGATGAACCCAAACATCCTCTCTACGGAAGCATGGGTGAAACATGCTGCATACTTTGTAGCAGTAGATGAGAAAACTTTCAGAATAGATTTGACAAAAGAAAAAATTGGTATCAAATTCTTCCTCGAATGCATAGTTTGGACGAAGGTTATTGGTAGCAGCCTCCCAAATAAAGATATTGTTGTGGGAATGGATGTTTATTCAACAACAAATAGGCTTCAAATTCTCCCTACATGAATCAAATTTAAGCGAGAATTCAAACCTTATTCAGGAATATTAAAGTTGTATTCCCTTTCTGAAGTTCCTGCTGGATATGAAGAAATCAAATCCAAACTGCTCAAACGTTGTGCAGACAATCATGGAAAATTTTCTCATCCAAAACCTTTATGGACAAATAAAGACTTTTTTGTCCAACTTTCCTTCAAACTCAATGAGGATATCAATCCAACCAAAGCTACTCATCCAGGAATGAGCCTGTCAGATTTAGCTTTGGCCCGAAAAGAATGCAATCAGTTTCTCAAACAAGGACTGATAGAGCCCACGAAATCTGAATGGGCTTGCCAAACATTTTATGTGGAAAAGAGATCTGAAAAAAATAAGGGGGAAAAAAGAGGTTGGTAATTGATTATAAACCTCTTAATCATTTTCTGAAAGATGATAAATTTCCTATTTCGAAAACCTCTTCATTAAACATCTTCCTCAAAGATGCTTAGATCTTTTCAAAGTTTGATATGAAGTCAGAATTTTGGCAATTAGGTGTTGATCCTAAGGATCGTTACAAAATGGCGTTATGCATTCCTAATGCCCAATACCAATGGACAATATTGTCATTTGGGCTTAAGGTAGCTCCCTCACTATTTCAAAAGGCCATGACTAGAATTTTTGAGCCCATTCTTGATAGTATTCTCATCTACATCGATGATGTCTTGTTATTCTCAAAAGATGAAAAGGCTCATAAACAATTATTGAGCCAATTTTCCCAAATAGCCAAACATCATGGAATGATGCTATCTGAAAAGAAGAGTCAGTTAGTCCAAACGGAAATTGATTTTTTGGGAATGCATTTCTCTCAAGGAAAATATCAACCTCAACCTCACATTGCTCAAGAATTGTTAAATTTTCCTGATGAAAATCTCACCATTAAACAAATCCAGCAATTTCTTGGTATAATTGTTGATACAAAAACTCTCATATGATTTTAATGATAACAAAATTACTTAAGAGATTATGATTGTGGTTAATGACTAATATGTACTCTTGACTGTATTCATATAAGAAAATAAGTTATTAATCATTAAGGCAAAAAGAAGGAAAATATGATTCAAATCTAAGGATGGAAAATGTTGAGGATGAAAATTGCTGCAATTGAAAACCGTGAGGATGAAAATTGTTGAAAATTGAAAACCGTGAGGATGGCCTGCAAATTGAAAAATCTTCAGATTTGCACAATCTGGGCCCTCACCAGAACTAATGTTTTTATTCAAATGCACAACAATGTCAAACAATGAATAAATAAAGTATTTGAAATCAAAAGTCAGAAGGTCAAAGGAAAAGGATGAATATAGTCAGATCTAGAATCTAGAGGCTGGCAGACTAGGTTGAGGATGGGTCAGCAAAGTTGAAAGCAACCCCTCAAGCTTTTGCAAAGGCTAAAATTAGACAATGTATTGTGCTTGCACGAATGAATACATGAAGAAGTCAAGTTAAAGAAAGGCAACAAGAAACAAGCCAAAAATAGAAGATCACATGTGAATGTCATATGTAAAAGGGGGTGGCTTTCTCTCGTCAACATCACCTCAAAAGCTAAAATCAACCTATACCTTAAAGATTTCGAAAAGGTTGCAGTTCATATGGTCAAAGAAACAGCTTTGCACTTTTTATAAAAGAGAATAGACAAGGACTTGTCAAGATCAAGTTACAAGAAAGTGCATGCGCGAGGATGGCAGCTGCTTGGGCTAGAAAAGACTCAATGGCAGTTCTGTAATTATGATGAAAAACCTTGGATCGTTAGTGAAATCTCACAAGGGTGTGAGGACTGGACATAGTCATCTTTGGGTGAACCAGTATAAAATTGTGTGTGTCTCTCTCATATTCTTCTCTTACTCTTTTGCTCAAGTCAAAAATGAAGGGTTGAAAAAACCCATCCTCGGACTTACCATCCTCAGCGAGAGGATAATTTTAAAAACTCTTGAAAATTATTTTTAAACAAAAAAATCCCTATTCAACCCCCTTCTAGTGATATTTAGATACATCAATAATTAATTATATCAGAAATTTCATCCCAAACTTGCTAGATACACAAGCCCACTGTCACAATTGCTTAGGAAAAATCCTCCACCGTGGGAATCGAAGCATACTGAAGCTGTCAAAGCCCTGAAGAGGATTGCACAAACTCCACCTGCCCTAAAAATTCTTGGAAATGGAAAAAGAATTTTGCAAACTAATGCGAGTGATCATTATTGGGGCGCAATCTTGATAGAAGAAATTAATGGAGTAAAACACTATTGTGGTCATGCTAGTGGTCAATTCAAGGAAGCCGAGAAACATTACCACACCACTTGCAAGGAAGCACTTGTAGTCAAATTGGGAATTCAAAAATTTGATTCCACCTGAGAGGTTATCAGTTTTGAAGTCCAAATGGATAATTCTTCTTTTCCCAGGATTCTCGAATTTAAAAATAAAATGCCTCCAGACCCACAAACTCTTAGGCTCAAAGATTGGTTTTCAAGATGATTTTACGGTAAAACATATTAAAGAAAATCAAAATTTGATTCCTGATTTACTTTCCAGGTCCATGAAACTCATCCAGATCATCACTAAAAATACATCTTTCCACTGATTCTCATGGTCAAGACACTACCAACCCATGGCTCTACCATCAAAGACTTTCCTCCCGAAATAGACTCGTCTTTTTCACCATCCCGACTCAAAGAGTACGCCATAAATAATCTCTTTTATTTCATGACGAAGATTATGAAAGAGACAAGAAAGTTTCCAAATCACTCCCCCTTTCTTCTAGGCACACCCTTCTATTTACCTTTCAAGATATACCCAAAATTTAAGTTTATTGAAAATCTTTTGTGGTATATCTAGTGTGCAACTAGTTTGTATGTTATGTCTGCCTATGTTCCGACTGAAGCAATGTACAACCATCTGATAGATCCAAAGAATCACAATTCATTGATATGGACTACGCTTGGATGGTACTCTCCACTAGAATGGTGGAGGAAACAATTAGAATTAGTCTTAGATGAGGTCAAAGGAGGAAGATTAGCACATGATGCTATAAGCAAATTCAAGACAGTTTTCATCCTACATAGGCCATATCAGATTGATTCCAGACTAAACTTCTCATTAGCGCAAATTATGTGGATATATGAGAAACCATTGATAATTATCCTCCAAGTATAAAAGTCGTGAAAAAATTAATAGATTATCTCAATTTTATTAATCTCTATAATCAAGGAATAACTCAGGCTGATACAACCTGCATTAGTCATGGAAATCTTCCATCCTATTGGCAACCAGTTAACCCTCAAGAAGTCTCATGTGATGGTCATAAAATTCTTAAAAGGTCCCAATGGCAGGAAGTGGAAATTGAAATTGGAGAAAGCTCTACTCGACAACAACGAGACTCTAAAATAAAAATTGAACAACAATTTGCAGCAATGAATTTTGAAGAAAATTCGATGGATGTTGACACTTCAGAGAATCTTAATGAAGAAACTTTGAGAGAAATGCTAGAGGACATCTGGTAGTATGAGCCACACTATTCTCCTAATTATCTCTATGAAGAATACTTGTCTGATCAGAATATGTCTCCAAATCACGAGTCTATCTCTAAAGGATAATGAGTCAAAAGATTCATGAATATGTGTTAGAGAGTCATGAATATGTGTTGTATAATTATTGTAATTTCGTGTGCCTATGTAAAATAGTGTTAATAATGTGGCAAAATAGTCAAAAAAAAAAGTGTCGTGATTATGTCTATATGACATAATAGTCAAAAGGTGTCATGATTATGTCTTCCATGATGGCTTAATAGTCAAAAGGTGTCATGATTATGGCATAATAGTCAAAAGGTGTCATGATTATGTCTTCCATAATGATAAAGCATTCCAATAATGTTTATCATGGCATGATCATGAATAGTTTGTATTTTGTCTCTTATGTAACTCATTGGCTATAAAAGGAGGTGTGTTGTAACATATGGACTCAGAGTGAATTGAAATAAAACCTTAAGTGTTCTTGAGTATAAACATGTTCTTCTAAGTTTTCTCTTCTTCCTGAAAGCTCTGGCTATTATGTTCATATCATAAATTCCCTATAAGAGATGTAAGTATGCTCTACACTCGCAACAGAGATGAGGATCTTGTGTATTAGAAAACCTCTGACTGTTGATCCTTGCTACGGTCCTTTCTATCGTGAGATTTTAGGTTTAATTGATGATATGTGCCTTGAGATTTATAAACCTTGGAATGGCTCTCGGTTTGATGATGATTCAATTAAGACTATATCTCATGATATGGAAGGCTCCCGACCAGCATGGTATCAGAGCCTTGTATTAGAAGAGGGGGTGCATATGGTATGAATATGATATAGAGTGAACCTTGTTTTGGTTCTTTTCTCGTATTTAAAAAAAATTGATAATTTAATATAATTTAAATTATGTGTTATACAATTTAATTATATAAAACTATTTAGATATATTAATTATTTATGTTATTAATTTAATTACAAAAGTAAAAAAAAAATTCTGAAATTAAAAATTAAGTATTTAGAAAGTTTTATTGTAATTTTATGACCATTAATAATTTTATTATATATTACATTATTTTAAAGCATATGACCCCATTTTTTTAGTTAAAATTGTATGATTTTAAAATAACATAATCCGATTTATAAATTGTTATAAATATATGATTAAAATTGTAATTAAATTAAATATTATTTTGGTCTTTTACTTTCTTTTCCAAAGAGAATCGAACAAACAAGGAGGATGAAGAACAAAAGATAGGTGAGAGATTGCATGGTCAAAGACGTAATAGATTTCTACGACAAAAAAAAAAAAAAAAAAGTATCCTTGAATAACTGCTTCATCGATTTTCAATTCCTTCGATCAAACTCAGCAATGGGCAAAAAGAAATACTAGGAGCCAAAACAAATCCCTCACTCAAAGTGACATTGTTTTGGGTTTAGACCCATCTAATATTTTCAATGGGATGGCACCCCTGCACACCATGCTTCTTTATTGACGAAACGAATCTGAGGAAAGAGGATTGAGTTTTTTTGCTTTCTGGAGGTTTTGCAATGGGATGGCACCCCTGCACACCAGCGACATGCTAGTCATAGATTGAAGGTCAAAACTCAAAAGTACGGTGGTCTACTGTTTTCACTATGGAGAACGACTTCTAGTGAGAAGCTTGTAATGCGACAATTGATGACTCAAAACGCCTCTCACTCTTGCCTGTGAGTAAGTCAATGTTCTCGAGTTGCCCCTGCGATTCCCACAGCACCACCAGAAGAAATTTCGTTTTGACAGAGATGGTGGCTTTCTAGAAAAATTTTGACGGACAGCATCCAACATCATTAAGGAATGAAAAAGAGCAAAATAAATAAAAAAGATTAAGGGCTAACGGCATCTACAGATTTTACAAATCAAAGTGTCACCAGATATTTGGGCACTGCAATCTGATGGATCTTGTAATCAATCGGATGCAAAAACAACATTAAGATGCAACAGTAACATGAATTTTAAAACAATAATATAATCACAAATTCACAATAATGAGAGATATTTATATTAACAAAATCCACCATGCAAAAGAGGTCAACAGTCTTGATATCCCGACACACAAAGAATGAGTGAAAATGTGATGGGACGAGTATACAATTTGTTAATTTTACTTTTGGAACCCACCAAATTGATAATTTTGGCTGCCAAAGTTTGAAAATATGTCATCTCCGGCTGTTGTCTGTGAAGGAGTGACACCAGACATACCAAGACCAGATCCTGAACCCATAGCTCTCCCCATGTAAAATGTAGTTGGAGGGCCTTTCTCCTTTTCATCAAATCCATCACTTAATCCACCTACAATTCCAACATCTACAAGGGATACTTTTTTGGCTGCAAAAAACATAAGATAATTACATAATCTGCTAAAATAATATAACATAATTATGAAACAAACTAATCTTTGCATAAATGTCCATGACATGTAAGTTCAGTGGTAAGAGTTTCACATTGAAACTTCAAGAGAGAGTTTAAATCACCTTGAAGATATTAGTAAAGTGGTCAATAGTGTTAGTTTAATAAATAAAGATTTCCCCCTTTTGCTATATTTTCATTTTTATTTTTTTTGCATAAACAGGCAAATAAAGATAAAAATGCTTTTTATAGTTGCATTTTTTCACGAGTGTGTAAGCTAAAACCCTTAAAAAAAGAAATATTTTGTTTGGATGTAATCATGGAAGAAAGGAACCATGCAACTACAGATTATTTAAAACATGCAGGTACAGAATACAAAGCAGTAACTCAACACAGAACATATGCTGTGGATATGCTATTAAAAAGAAAAACTTACGAGCAGATATATTGAGATCAATCAATCCACGGCTTAGTGAATCAGCCCAAATGCCAGACTTCACCTGAAAAGCATCCTTTTTAGGTGAAACATTAGAGTTCGCTAAAGATTTACCACTCGTATTACCATGACTACCATCAGTGACAACATTAGTTGAGGGCTGTGACGATACAGAATCAGATTGAGAAGTAAAATCACCAAAAACATCAGCTCCATCAAAATTATTAAGCGGAACAGAAGCGAAGGGATCAAAAGTGCTATTATTCACAGAACCAGAGTTTTCCGACTTGCTCTCAGGCTGCACAACTGGTGGTTCAGGAACGGAGAACAAGTCAACTGTTGGTGTAACTGAAGGAATGGCTGGTTGTGAAGAAAACAGATCCACTTCACCCTGTGCATGAAATCAACAAGAAGCAGAAATGGAATTTTAGCACTGAATGAAAATGTGGAGAAAGGTCGGCAGGTAAATCCATAATTCTTTCAACAACTACCAAAGTCAACAAATATCCAAAGTTTTTTCCCACTATGCGAGACCACATGAATCCAACAACATAATATCTTGTCATGAATTAATCAATAAAGTCCAATGATTGATCATTTAATTTTAAATCTCTCTTAATGGTTTAGGCTTTAGTTTTCCACGGTCTTTCCTCTATTTCAACTATTGGACCATCCACTATCCTTCATCTAGTCTGCTCTTTGTATTTCTAAGAATCTTCTCCACAAATGTCCAAACTCATTATCCTCTCATGAATAATTTATGATCACAATTTAATAAGCTGAATATTTTTTCTCATGCAATTAATACACTCATGTGAAAATTTATACAACACCAATAGCTGCCAATGTTGTACCCTGTTCCACCTCATTGTTCTCCCTCCCAGACAATTCCAGCATGCTAAATTTTACAGTTTATTGGAGTTTCAGCCTCAACATTGGTTCAGTTATAGTTCATCATAAAGAATAGACCAATAATATTTACATCAGTGGAGTAGAATGTATTGTAGTCAAACAATCCTATTCAATATTGGCAACATTAACACTTTTGGAGCATCAATGAATGTGAAAAGTGGAGGTTAGCAACTACTTAATAGTGGAGATTCATGTAATTAAACAGGTGAGTAGTTGGTAGTTGACTTGAAAACAAAAAAAACTGCAACACTAAATTATAGATAATGAAGTCCAACCTGGGGTTGAGAACTAGCTCCTTTGGCCACATGTGGTGCCGCTGATACAAATGCCGCATCTGCAAAGAGATCAACCTCTGACGCATCATTAGTTGCTGCCTTTTCTACAGAAACAGATGTCGGAACATCCATGAGATCACCAATCAAATCTTGTCCAAAGAGATCAACCTGGTTTGAGCTTCCAGCTGAAGTCTCTGTTGAAAAACATATGATACAGTTTAAAAGGTAAACATCCTGCCACCAAATACACAATCAATGGCTCAATTTGATTTTATTTTTTCCATTTTTTTATGGTGGTCCTGGGGTTGTAAAACATATGGACAATACATTGAGTTGGGAAAGCTTGTGTGTGAAAATTGCAAGTGCGTCACACATAAAACTGTAAAATGAACACCACAGTAATTTATGCTCAACTTAAAAAGAATAGGTCAATATTTCTCTTAAATGAATTGAATCAACAACTACAGTGTTAGTGTTAAAGACTTTGTTCAGAATACTTACTAGTAGACGTTCCTCTCGGATCAAAATCATCAAAGTCATCCTCAGTATTGTTTGCAGGTACACTTGAACTTTGAGAAGGAACTGAACTTGCATTAGCAGATGACTTTGATACTCTAGATGATGTTTTCTCCCGACTTTTGCTGCAAGGCATACATTCCAGAATAAGAATATGGGTAACAGAATAGAATCACTGCAGTATGGAGAGGCGGAAGTATGGGCCTTTCTGTGCATAAAAACCAAAGCATGGGCAAGTAAACTGACAAAATGAGATAAGCATCTCAACCACTAGCCAGATTCCTACTTCATGTTTTCAAAAGTCAAAATATGCTTGTTGAATTAGGCAACGACGGTCAAGGATCAAAGGTTTGAGTCTGGACATGTGTCCTGTAATGAGCATGTAGTATGTATCATGCACAAGTAGCCTGTCTTTGACTAATTACAAACTTATTTCTGCTTTTATATAACTTTTATATCAATTAGAAATCTTTGTTATGGCCTTATGGGTACTTCCCAACATTTTAATTGTAATAGATCTATAAGATGCATTTTTTTCTCAAGGATATGAATCCATAAAACTTATTAGAAAATAAAAAAGAACAAATTACAATTAGTGCCCTGCTTATGTCAATATTATTCAAAGAAATGCTTTTAAGTTGAACTCTAATTATGACGAAATTTAATATTTTTTTGAGGATATTCCCAGAGTTGAATTTAAATGTGCAGACGAGACTGCATGTCCCTATGGTTATTGAACAAGTTATTATTTAGTAAAAACATTCAATCAGACCAACTACTGTGCAAAAAAAGGTAAAATACTAAAAACAAGTTTGTCAAACAATAACAAATTCCCTGATTCCATATTAAAAGACTTCACTAATTTTAAAAAGTTGGGGCACAAATTGACATACAGTATCTAATGTGGCACATCAGAAAACAATGTACATGACAATACATGCAGTATAACTAAATATATTAATGACTGCTAAAGTAGTTACTAGATACTCCAGATTCAAACTATCCAACTATAGCATGGAACTACTGAACAAGAAGCATAAAATACATGTACCATTATTTAAAGACCATAATAGCAGTTAGACATGCCCTACCTGACAGACCGTGCAGAACCCTTCTTGAAGGAATTCTCTCCATCACTACTTGAGACACCAGGGCGTGATTTTGCAGAGTAATCTTTGTCTACTTTTCCTTCATCATAGCGCCCCTTGTCTCCGTAGCTATCACTAAACCTATCACCACTTGAACCAAAACCTCCATATTTATTACTGCTTTGTGAACTGCCGCTACTAAATGAGGTTGTTCCAGATTTGTATGTGATTCCACTAGATGAAACTCCAACATACCTAAATTAAGCACCCAATAGAAAGAAAAAAAATTTGTTGAGAACATAATAGTAGCTTAGTTTACCTAATCATTCTGGGATTGAAATATTGACATGTTTGACCTACTTGTCACGGTTCGCAGCAGCTTTATTTCTGATTTCATGAATCTTTTCTCTATCATTCAAAAGGGTCACAATGTTTTCTGCCTTCTTCCTTACATTGAGCCCCACATCCTTCCCGCTGGGCTCAACATATTCAAAACTAGAAAGTGCCTTTACCAATCAAAGTAAATCATGTTTATGTAAGGCAATGCTCTTACGTTTTGTTTTATTTGTCAGCAATGTTGAAAATTGCAAGAAAAACTAGCTAAATACAAGAGAATGGCCCTTACAGAGATCTGAAAAGTATGTTCTATAATGTCATCAACTGCACGTTCAGAACCATTTGATACCAAATACTCTATAACAGCTAATGCCTGACATCAAATAGAGAAAAAAAAAAGGTGAGTTGATGTATCAACATAGAAAATGCAGCAACAGAAAAAACCTTCTCCTTGTACTTTCAAACTTTAAGCAATAACATGGTTATTAAGATATCGTTACCTTGTATACGTATCGCCAATCCTTTCCAGTTTCACTCAATCTTGTCCAAAGAACATTCATAACCAGCTGACATTCAGTACTGGAAGATACAGAAGATGCATTCAACTAACTTACATCAGAAATTTTCTCTATGAAGACCAAAAGAAATTAAAGAGCAATATAACAGGAAAATCAGGAGGTAGTGATTTACAATTTTTTAGTAGCCTGTGCAATCTCTGCCAGCACAGTACCATGAGGACCCCAAGGTTCATCATCAGTTGCATCCAACACCTAAATTAAAAATAATGGCAGAAAAAATCAACAAAACAATACCACTGGTCGCAGATTGTGAGACATTAGCATGGGCTGCATGGCAATCAATCCACATTTTTATTCTTCATTCATTCATTTAGTTATAAATATGCAAAATTGTTAAAGTAAAAAGAAAATAAAATCTTCAAAACAATTTGACATTCTAAATAAATAGAAGAGGAGACTTGGCTCAATGATTGAAGTTGCTTCCATGTGAACTATTGCAAATGTAAGGTAAGGTTTCCTAGATCCACAACGATTCCTCCCTTATTTAGGTGAAAGTTATTTTCTTCGTAAAATTAAACATAAACAAATTGCAACAGCAAACAAAAAACATAATAAAGTGTTCAATCCCCTTGATTAAGCAGTACTGATATAGTTTGAAATTTCAACTTACATGCATTCTACAGTCTACATTTGCAGAGAAAGAATCAAGCAGAAAGCATAAAATGTGATCTCTAACCGAACAAAGGTTCTTCAAGCAATTAAGCAAGCATCAACAACAAAAAAGTACATGATAACACCGCAATCGATTCTCAGACACATTCGATTCAAATCGATTCTCAGACACATTCGATTCAAATCGATTTCATATAAACACAACAATCCTCATCGAGAAAAATATGATAATCAATTAATACAATTCTTGTACTCTAACAATGGAAATTAAAATCAAAATATCAGAATTTCTAAGAAACAAAAAATAATCATAGAATTATCAACGGAAATCTCGCAAATAATAACAATTAGAATTTCACCTTCTGTTCGATTTCGGGAACCTTAAGCACCTTCAGATTTACCTCTCGCTTTCTGTTTTCACGAAAGCAATCAAATAATCACAAATGATGAAATATATATCGAATTTGATAATTTTAAAAAAAAATGAAGAAATTGAATGCAAAAAGATGAAGAACAAAAAGCTGACATTTCTCGAACGGTTTGATCGAAAACTTTCATGAAATCCATGGTGAATATGCGAAAGGAGAGGTTGTAGATCTGATCTGAAGGGAAAGGTTATGAAGTTGTAGTGTTATTAATTGAAACAAATTCGATGGAATTTTGTTGCAGTACCAACGAAACGATGTGAGATCTAATTCCTTTTTCTTTCTTTTGGATACATTATGTCATTTTTTTTTTTATAATTCAGTTTATAAAAATAATTTTCAAATTTTAATTTTGGATTTAAAGTAAAATGATTCAAAACGTTCGGATAATTATTTTAGTTATAATTTGAACTAATTATGTTTTTCCGAATAATTTATCTTTAATGAAAATTGATTAACCATGAACTTCATTAATTCTAAACCACTATGCAAGACTATTACAATAATTTTATTTTTTTTAATTTGATAGATAGTACAAAATTCTATCTAATAAATCCAGATTTTTACAATTTAGTATATAAAAATATTTTTTAATTTTTTAATTTGATGAGTTAAAAAAATTTAATTTGATAGGTTCAATTTTTTTTTACTAGAGATACAACATTGTATCTAATAAAAAACTTCGAATCATACATTCTTTTTATTTTGAAAAATAATGAAAATTTAGGGGTTCTATTAGTTAAGAATTCTAAAATATAATTTTTGGAAGAAAAAAAAACATTTTTTGGTACAAAAAGATCTTGAGAATTTTAAAAGAATTACAATCAATCAAGACAACAATCATTATTATATGAACACAATATTCAATGATGCGTGGAGAGATTAATAATTTATTATTATTTCAATAATTATTATTTTATATACAACATTTTCAATGTAATTATTTCTATTATATTTTTTTAAAAGATGTATAAAGTAGATTAACAATCTATTTTAAATTTAATAATTATTATGATGATATATAATATCTTAAAGATTAATTATAAATCAAAATACAATTTTAGTTATTTATGTTAACAATGAAAAGAGTAAGAAGATAGACAACCAAGAGACAACCACTCTAGGGTTTCATAATATAAAATGAATCAAAACTATTGTTAATAGGGTTACAATGAGTATATATATAAAAGAATAGAAATATCTAAACTAATCTTACTACTAATATATAATAACTGTCTAAAATACCCTTACTACTAATATATAATAATATTATCTAACATCTCCCCTCAAACTCACGATGCATTAACATAGAGCATCGAGAGTTTGTCAACTAAAAAAAAACGAAAATCTTTAATGGAATGCATCTTTGTGAACAAAACAACACTCCTCAAATAGCTGAAAGTGCCTATGCCAAATAACACCCTTGAAACACCAAACAACACCCTTGAAACACCAAACAACACCCTTGAGACTCCCAGATACTGCAGCCTCAACAACTACTGCTGACTTATTATCTAGTTTTCGCTTAAATTCTTTATCTTCTAGTTTTTATTTATGGCATTCTCGTCTTGGACATATTTCTGCTTCTAGATTAAAATATTTGGCTTCTACTGGAGCCTTGGGAAAGTTACAAACCTGTGATATCTCAGATTGTTGTGGTTGTAAACTTGCAAAATTTTCAGCTTTACCATTTAATAAAAGTGTTTCTGTTTCATATGCGCCTTTTGATTTAGTCCACTCTGATGTTTGGGGTCCATCACCGGTTCTCACCAAAGGTGGATCTAGATACTATGTTTCGTTTATTGATGATTACACTCGTTATTGTTGGGTTTATCTTATGAAAAATTGGTCTGAATTTTTTGACATTTATCGTATGTTTCGTGCAATGGTCAAAACTCAACATAACTCTATTATAAAGTGCTTTCGTTGTGATTTAGGTGGTGAATATACCTCTAATAAATTTTCTGAATTACTTGCTTATGATGGCACTCTCCACCAAACATCTTGTACTGATACTCCTCAACAAAATGGAGTTGCTGAAAGAAAACACCGTCATATTATAGAGACTGCTCGTTCCCTTTTGTTGTCCGCTTCAGTTCCTAGTGAGTTTTGGGGAGAAGCAGTCCTTACTGCTGTTCATGCTATTAATAGAATTCCATCCTCTATCATATCAGGTTTGTCTCCTTTTGAAAAATTGTATGCTTCTACCCCTGATTATTATTCTTTGAAAGTTTTTGGTTCTACTTGTTTTGTTCTTCGCCCTCAAGTAGAGCGCGGTAAGTTGTCTTCTCGTTCAGCCATGTGTGTTTTTCTTGGCTATGGGGATGGTCAAAAGGGTTATCGTTGTTATGATCCTCATGCAAGAAAACTTTATGTATCTCGTAATGTTGTTTTTCTTGAGCATATCCCTTTTTACTCTGTTTCCTCTGATTCTCAAATTACTAAGAGTTCTGAACTAACCCATATTGATCCATTTGGTTCTAATGATAACGCTTCTAGCGATTGTAATATTGAGAATTGCAGGACAAATACTTCTACTCCACTTGATGACATCCCTCTTGTCCCCCCGGCTGCCCAACCACCTCCTGCGATTGTTGATCCTCCTCGTTACCCTTCTCGTCAACGTAAGTCTACTCAGTTACTTGATTTTGTCTATTCCACTTACTCAGCTTCATTTGCTTCTTTCTTAACCTCTATTCACAGTTTGTCTGAGCCCTCTTCCTATAAAGAGGCTGTTCTTGATCCTCTTTGGCAGCAGGCTATGGCAGAAGAACTATCTACATTGCATAAAACCAACACTTGGGAATTAGTACCTCTTCCTCCTGGAAAACGTGCTATTGGGTCTCGTTGAGTATACAAGATCAAAACTAAGTCTGATGGGTCAGTTGAGCGCTACAAAACACGTCTTGTTGCTAAGGGTTTCTCTCAACAATATGGTATGGATTATGAAGAAACTTTTGCTCCTGTAGCCAAGATGACCACTATTCGTACTCTTATTGCAGTTGCATCTATTCGTCACTGGCATATTTCTCAAATGGATGTCAAAAATGCTTTTTTAAACGGTGAGCTTCATGAAGAAGTCTATATGGTCCCTCCACAAGGAGTTTCTCATAATCAAGGGGAAGTATGTAAGTTAAAAAAGGCTCTATATGGTCTTAAACAGGCTCCTCGAGCTTGGTTTGAGAAATTCTCTACTGTGATTACTTCTCTTGGTTTTCGCTCTAGTGAACATGATTCTGCATTGTTTATAAGGTCCACCACTTATGGTCGCATTATACTTTCTCTATATGTTGATGATATGATTATTACAGGTGATGATGTTAGTGGAATCAATGAGTTGAAATTGCAGTTAGCCAAACAGTTTGAGATGAAGGACTTGGGAACTCTTCGCTATTTATTGGGGATTGAAGTTGCCTACTCTCCTAGAGGCTACCTTCTTTCTCAATCCAAGTACATTGCCAACATTCTTGACCAGGCTCGTCTTTCTGATACTAGAGCAGCAGATACTCCTCTTGAGTTGAATGTGAAATATGCTCCATCGGATGGTGTTCCTTTACCAGATCCCACTTTGTATCGTACTTTGGTTGGTAGCTTAGTGTATCTCACGATTACCAGACCTGACATTGCTTATGTTGTTCATGTTGTTAGTCAGTTTGTTGTCTCTCCCACTACAGTACATTGGGCAGCAGTTCTTCGGATTCTTCGTTATCTTCGAGGAACTCAATTTCAAAGTCTTCTCTTTCCATCGTCATCCTCATTAGAGTTACGAGCTTATTCTGATGCTGATTGGGCTGGTGACACCACAGATCGTAAATCTACCACAGGATTTTGTATCTTTCTTGGAGACTCTCTTATTTCTTGGAAGAGTAAGAAACAGGACATTGTCTCTCGTTCCTCTACAGAAGCTGAGTATCGTGTTATGGCATCTACTACTGCTGAAATAATTTGGTTGCGTTGGCTTTTGTCTGATATGGGTATCTCTCTTTCTGAGCCAACTCCGATGCACTGCGATAACAAGAATGCTATTCAAATTGCTCACAACTCGGTCTTTCATGAACGCACCAAACACATTGAGATTGATTGTCATCTTACTCGTCATCATCTTCAGCATGGAACCATTACTCTACCGTTTGTCTCTTCTTCTTTACAGATTGCTGATTTGTTCACAAAGATGCATTCCATCAAACGTTTTCGTTTTTTAGTTGACAAACTCTCGATGCTCCATGTTAATGCATCGTGAGTTTGAGGGGAGATGTTAGATAATATTATTATATATTAGTAATAAGGGTATTTTAGACATTTCTATTGTTTTGTATATATACTCATTGTAACCCTATTAACTTAAGTTTGGTTCATTCTATATTATGAAACCCTAAAGTGGTTGTCTCTTGGTTGTCTATCTTTTTCCTCTTTTCATTGTTAACATGGTATCAAAGAGCTTTGGTTGATTTTGGGATCTATTGTAAAGAAGAGAGATACTATTTTGATAGAAAACACAATCATCAAAACAAAAAAGAGAAGAGTAACCCTATTCCCGATTTTGTTAAATCAGTCTCAGAAAAACATCGATTGCGCATTCGTTAACCGTTGGATCGGGCTGAAATTTGGACAGTAGGTTTGCAACATTCAGGCCTTCGTCTTCAACGGTCGGATCGGGAAAACGACGTCTGGAGAGGGAGAAATCGTGCTCGCACAGCAGCAGGTTATCCCTAATTTATTTTGTCTTAGTGATTGTGTTTGTCGTATTTTTCTGTCATTATTTGCTATGGCTGGTGCTAAGGATGATTCTCTTCAAGCTATTAGTGTTCACCTCAATGGACAAAATTACTCCTATTGGAGTTATGAGATGAAAAATTTTTTGATTGGAAAAGATATGTGGGGTTTTGTGGATGGAACTTCTGTTAAGCCTACCGATAAAAAGGATGAAACTCAATATGCAAAAGATCTGAAAACATGGAATGTTAGTAATTCAAAAATTATTACTTGGATTAATAATTCTGTTGAGTTGTCTATAGGAGTGCAACTAGCAAAATATGATACTGCTAAAGAGATTTGGGATCACTTGAAACGTTTGTATGTTCAGTCTAACTTTGCAAAACGTTATCAGTTGGAAAGTGATATTAGAGCCCTTAAGCAGAACAATATGACCATTCAGGAATTCTATTCGGCAATGACTAATCTATGGGATCAATTGGCTCTTATGGAATCACCTGAGTTGAAAGCTGTCAAAGCATACATTGATCAAAGAGATGAGCAACGTCTGGTTTGGTTTCTAATGGCTCTTCGTGATGATTTTGAGGGCCTTCGTGGGGGTATTTTGCATCGTTCCCCCCTTCCTAATGTTGAATCAGTAGTTAGTGAATTGTTGGCAGAAGAAATCAGACTTCAGACTCATTCAGGTGTGTCAGATAAAGGAACTCTCTCAACTCCTCCATCTGTTTTTGTTGCTCCTGTTCAAAAAGGAAAATCTCAAGGGAGGGTTGGGCTTGGTAATGATGAATGTGCATTTTGCAAAGAAAAAGGTCATTGGAAAGCACATTGTCCGAAATTAGGGAGAGCACATAAAAAGAATTTTAGGGGGCCATCGTCTAATGTTGTTGCTTCTACTCCTTCTACCATTGGCTCTAGTTCTGGTTCTGTATACTCATCTGAGACTGCTTCCCAAATATCTGATATTGCAGAACAACTTCAAAAACTTCTTGCCACTCAATCACATGCAATGTCTGTCACCTCTTCTAAAGGTTTGAACTCCTCTGGTATGTCAGGTATATCTCCTTCCATATGGATTCTTGATTCTGGAGCATCTCATCATATGACATACGATGATAAATCTTTTGTGTATATGAAACCTGCCTCGTCTGTGTCAGTTGTGACTGCTGATGGCACTCATATGCCACTAGCAGGCATTGGTTCTGTCTCCACACCTAACCTTTCTCTTTCTGATGTTTATCATATTCCTAATCTTACTTTGAGTCTTGCTTCTGTTAGTCAAATATGTGATTTTGGTTATTCGGTTATATTTTCTTCCACTTCTTGTTGTGTGCAGGATCCACATTCCGGGAGGCTGATTGGGACAGGCCATAGACAGGGGGGACTTTATATTTTGGATGACCTGAGACTCCCAGATACTGCAGCCTCAACAACTACTGCTGACTTATTATCTAGTTTTCGTTTAAATTCTTTATCTTCTAGTTTTTATTTATGGCATTCTCGCCTTGGACATGTTTCTGCTTCTAGATTAAAATATTTGGCTTCTACTGGAGCCTTGGGAAAGTTACAAACCTGTGATATCTCAGATTGTTGTGGTTGTAAACTTGCAAAATTTTCAGCTTTACCGTTTAATAAAAGTGTTTCTGTTTCATATGTGCCTTTTGATTTAGTCCACTCTGATGTTTGGGGTCCATCACCGGTTCTCACCAAAGGTGGATCTAGATACTATGTTTCATTTATTGATGATTACACTCGTTATTGTTGGGTTTATCTTATGAAAAATTGGTCTGAATTTTTTGACATTTATCGTATGTTTCGTGCAATGGTCAAAACTCAATATAACTCTATTATAAAGTGCTTTCGTTGTGATTTAGGTGGTGAATATACCTCTAATAAATTTTCTGAATTACTTGCTTATGATGGCACTCTCCACCAAACATCTTGTACTGATACTCCTCAACAAAATGGAGTTGCTGAAAGAAAACACCGTCATATTATAGAGACTGCTCGTTCCCTTTTGTTGTCCACTTCAGTTCCTAGTAAGTTTTGGGGAGAAGCAGTCCTTACTGCTGTTCATGCTATTAATAGAATTCCATCCTCTATCATATCAGGTTTGTCTCCTTTTGAAAAATTGTATGCTTCTACCCCTGATTATTATTCTTTGAAAGTTTTTGGTTCTACTTGTTTTGTTCTTCGCCCTCAAGTAGAGCGCGGTAAGTTGTCTTTTCGTTCAGCCATGTGTGTTTTTCTTGGCTATGGGGATGGTCAAAAGGGTTATCGTTGTTATGATCCTCATGCAAGAAAACTTTATGTATCTTGTAATGTTGTTTTTCTTGAGCATATCCCTTTTTACTCTGTTTCCTCTGATTCTCAAATTACTAAGAGTTCTGAACTAACCCATATTGATCCATTTGGTTCTAATGATAACGCTTCTAGCGATTGTAATATTGAGAATTGCAGGACAAATACTTCTACTCCACTTGATGACATCCCTCTTGTCCCCCCGGTTGCCCAACCACCTCCTGCGATTGTTGATCCTCCTCGTTACCCTTCTCGTCAACGTAAGTCTACTCAGTTACCTGATTTTGTCTATTCCACTTACTCAGCTTCATTTGCTTCTTTCTTAACCTCTATTCACAGTTTGTCTGAGCCCTCTTCCTATAAAGAGGCTGTTCTTGATCCTCTTTGGCAGCAGGCTATGGCAGAAGAACTATCTGCATTGCATAAAACCAACACTTGGGAATTAGTACCTCTTCCTCCTGGAAAACGTGTTATTGGGTCTCGTTGGGTATACAAGATCAAAACTAAGTCTGATGGGTCAGTTGAGCGCTACAAAGCACGTCTTGTTGCTAAGGGTTTCTCTCAACAATATGGTATGGATTATGAAGAAAC
Organism: Cicer bijugum; assembly: GCA_037974875.1. Taxonomy (NCBI): domain Eukaryota; kingdom Viridiplantae; phylum Streptophyta; class Magnoliopsida; order Fabales; family Fabaceae; genus Cicer; species Cicer bijugum. Next base: position 4,588,116 of record JBBPBT010001185.1, read on the forward strand.
TTTTGCTCCTGTAGCCAAGATGACCACTATTCGTACTCTTATTGCAGTTGCATCTATTCGTCACTGGCATATTTCTCAAATGGATGTCAAAAATGCTTTTTTAAACGGTGAGCTTCATGAAGAAGTCTATATGGTCCCTCCACAAGGAGTTTCTCATAATCAAGGGGAAGTATGTAAGTTAAAAAAGGCTCTATATGGTCTTAAACAGGCTCCTCGAGCTTGGTTTGAGAAATTCTCTACTGTGATTACTTCTCTTGGTTTTCGCTCTAGTGAACATGATTCTGCATTGTTTATAAGGTCCACCACTTATGGTCGCATTATACTTTCTCTATATGTTGATGATATGATTATTACAGGTGATGATGTTGGTGGAATCAATGAGTTGAAATTGCAGTTAGCCAAACAGTTTGAGATGAAGGACTTGGGAACTCTTCGCTATTTATTGGGGATTGAAGTTGCCTACTCTCCTAGAGGCTACCTTCTTTCTCAATCCAAGTACATTGCCAACATTCTTGACCAGGCTCGTCTTTCTGATACTAGAGCAGCAGATACTCCTCTTGAGTTGAATGTGAAATATGCTCCATCAGATGGTGTTTCTTTACCAGATCCCACTTTGTATCGTACTTTGGTTGGCAGTTTAGTGTATCTCACGATTACCAGACCTGACATTGCTTATGTTGTTCATGTTGTTAGTCAGTTTGTTGTCTCTCCCACTACAGTACATTGGGCAGCAGTTCTTCGGATTCTTCGTTATCTTCGAGGAACTCAATTTCAAAGTCTTCTCTTTCCATCGTCATCCTCATTATAGTTACGAGCTTATTCTGATGCTGATTGGGCTGGTGACACCACAAATCGTAAATCTACCACAGGATTTTGTATCTTTCTTGGAGACTCTCTTATTTCTTGGAAGAGTAAGAAACCGGACATTGTCTCTCGTTCCTCTACAGAAGCTGAGTATCGTGCTATGGCATCTACTACTGCTGAAATAATTTGGTTGCGTTGGCTTTTGTCTGATATGGGTATCTCTCTTTCTGAGCCAACTCCGATGCACTGCGATAACAAGAGTGCTATTCAAATTGCTCACAACTCGGTCTTTCATGAACGCACCAAACACATTGAGATTGACTGTCATCTTACTCGTCATCATCTTCAGCATGGAACCATTACTCTACCGTTTGTCTCTTCTTCTTTACAGATTGCTGATTTGTTCACAAAGATGCATTCCATCAAACGTTTTCGTTTTTTAGTTGACAAACTCTCGATGCTCCATGTTAATGCATCGTGAGTTTGAGGGGAGATGTTAGATAATATTATTATATATTAGTAATAAGGGTATTTTAGACATTTCTATTGTTTTGTATATATACTCATTGTAACAAAGATTGCTGATTTGTTCACAAAGATGCATTCCATCAAACGTTTTCGTTTTTTAGTTGACAAACTCTCGATGCTCCATGTTAATGCATCGTGAGTTTGAGGGGAGATGTTAGATAATATTATTATATATTAGTAATAAGGGTATTTTAGACATTTCTATTGTTTTGTATATATACTCATTGTAACCCTATTAACTTAAGTTTGGTTCATTCTATATTATGAAACCCTAAAGTAGTTGTCTCTTGGTTGTCTATCTTTTTCCTCTTTTTATTGTTAACAAAGGTGAACTTAAGAAGTGAATTGCCTAGAAACTGAGAATGCAGAGCTACATGATTACCAACATAGACATGAGGTTATTGTGGAGGGAAATTGTGTTAGAAATATGACATAAGATTATCACAAATGATAAAACAACAAGACATATTAGTATCAAGTAAATATGACTCTAAATAAAATAAAGGAGCACAAATAAATTTATCGATTTAGGCAGAGGTGTGCAAAAGAACTAGATTACATAGTGCAGGATCATAACTAATACTCATAACTAATTGTTTCATACTATTGAGACATCAAGGCGTCACTATAACAACCTGTATTTTAAATCTTGTTCAAGGCGTTAGAATTTTTTATTGTGTGTTTTCTCACCATTGTATTTCTTTTATTTAACCATTTTTAAGGAATAAGTTGGATAAACATCCCTTAATAAATATTGTAGCATTTCATATTATCTTGACTTAATTGTAGTTTTGATCATTATATTATTATCAATTCATAGAATTAGTTCTTTTATTTTAAAAGTCGACAATTTTAATAATTCTCTAATTTTTTTAAACTAAAAAACAACGATTTAACGTACTTTAAATGAAATGACATACAATTCTATAATATAGAACTATATAAATGTATTAATTAATTATATATCATTAATTATTTATATTTTAAATGATATTTTATTCTCATTTCATACATCATCCTATTATATATCACGTTATTTAAAATATATTACGTCTATATTTTTTACTTTAAAAGTAGTAGAGATACTAAAAGACTTTGATTTGACCTCAATATTATGTTTTACAATTTTTTTTTAGAAGCAACACAATACAAATGTTAATTATCATGCAATAAAGGATGCTTCAAATGAAATTTACTAATCTTTATATCCTTAAATTTCTTAAGGATATTTAATCATTGTTGAAAGTTTTCCTCTTAGCCCAACCTATTGTTTTTAATTGTCGTTATTGAAAAAACAATTTTGCGGTGAACCTTATAACTTCGACAACAATTTATCGTCAATTGTTTGATTATTCGCAAGATTTTCATGGAGACTCTTCTTTATTATGACTCACTATCAAATTAAAAAAGTGATGAGAAACTTAGTTTTATTTTTTCGATTTTATAAAAATTTATAATCTTTCGATCTACAATTTGTTTGATTATTCTTGAAATTAATAGGTTGATTCTCTTTATTTTTTAATCACGATTAAAATCGTTGTGTCACGTTGAGGATTGAATGAGAAATTATTATGTTAGAAACATATATGTCGTGACCCGATAAATTGTAAAACGAGTGAAGATGAGACAACACAGGTCTTTTGCAAAGCTCACTCACAATCCTCACATGTCGAGGCGTATGATAAGCCAAAAAAAATCCATTTTTTAAAAATATTTTTCACCAAATAGTTAATGATTAATTTTCTAATCAATTTGGTATATTTATTTTGGAATTTTTTGACACCTTCATATAATTTGAATTAATTAAATATGATATTAAATTGATGTTATAAATATTATAATCTTCACAAATTTTTGGCCTAATTTTTTGAGCGGTTATTTCATAATTCTTTTAATGATTTTGATATATATTATTTTGCTTATTGATTAATCATAATTAGAAAATAAATAATTTTTGACCTTATACATGGTATATCTTGTTTTTTGAAAAGCTAAAAGAATATGTTAAATTAAATAACTACGACGCCCAAACAACGTCTTAGAACAAAAAAAAAAAACACATAAGGTTATGGTCTACC
>JBBPBT010001185.1:4602355-4613169 GCA_037974875.1 Cicer bijugum
AAAATTAAAAATTAAATATAAGTTTAAATGATTCTACAAAATAAAATCAATAATAAACATAAAAAATAAAATAGGAGCAAAAGAGATATATAAACTTGTAAGTTAATCTGTTAAATAAATAAAAAAAACACAATTTAATAATGGGACAAAAAAATTGTTTACAAGTGCAAGCTTCTTTCTAAATATTTTTTAAATAAATAAATAGAAAAAAAATCATTTTAATATCAAATAGCACAAATCAAAAGAGAAAAAAAAATCAGTTAATGCTAATCACTAATGAAATAAATGATGTTTATTGTTATTTAATTACATCTATAATTATTTATATTAAATCAATTTAATTATATTAAATGACCATTATTATTAAATTAAATGATTATTATTTAAGTTAAATGAAATAAAGTATTAATTCAACATCAAATGCACACATATTGCTCATTGTTGACTAACGTGATATCAGATGAAAAAGAAGCAGGAATGGCAGGCGGTCACTTCTTGCAAAAAACCAACACATTGATAATAGGTAGAGATAGCAAGGCTGGCACTAGTAGTAAGAATATAAAGCAATATCTTTACATAATAATAATAATAATAAAATAAAACCAAAAGAAGTTATAGTCTTATAAGCCAAACCAAACCAGGGAAGCAATAAAACTAGGATTTCAGCCAAACCATCCAACGTTAAATAAATTAAAGTTTTCAATCTTCCAACAAATCAAACTCTACTTCCAAATTTAGTCATTAACATAGTGGGGTTTATATCTTTCATAATATGAAGTTTGAAAAAGCAAAACAAATTTAAAGAGAGTAAAAGGAAATACCTGCCTTTCTAGATATCTGCCACGGTGAAGATGGAGGTGATGTTGTAGTGCGTGGCTGAACTTTCCAATACAGGTGAAGATGGTGTGCGGTTGTCTCTTTGATAGGTGTTGTTAAAATGGGTTGAATCTGTTTGCGGGATTTGGGTTCGATAGATCTGAGTTTGTTATATGTAAGATCTGTTTCTCTAAGAACAACTCTATCTTCTACCTCTCTCTCGTTTTCTGTTTTTTTTTATAGAAAATTCCTCTTTTTTCTTGATTTATTTCAAAAGCAAAGAAGATAAACCTTCTATTTCGAAATCTCACCTCCTTTCTATTTCAAAATTTAAAACATGTGTTTAGTGTTTTTTTTTTCTTTCTTTCAGATTTTAAAATTTTAAACTCTATTTATAGACTAAAAGTAAATTAAAGTGGTGAAACCTTCTGTTTATTAGATGAATTTATGCTTAGTAGATAAAATCACCTTCTGGCTTGTATATGTGTTTGTTGCAAGATTTAGATTTTGAGTATAGAAGTTATGAAAGAAGATTATACAAGTAATGCCTTTATTAGTATGTATGATATAAGATGAATCAAATAAACTGGTTTATAATATGTTTGTACTTAGTATGCTGTTAATGAACATAATATAAAGCAAGGTTTTGTAACAGGATGCTGGGAAGTTTTGTTGAGTGTTGGCAGGACAATGTGTGGAGGAATGGATTAATGTGTTGGCATGCCAAATCAGAAACTCCTTGAATTGTTTTTATTGTAATTCAAATTTTTCCTTGTTTTATGTAAAATAAAGATGTTTAGATTTTTTATAATAATTGTAAAATATATTATTATTATTATTATTATTATTATTATTAAAATAACTTTAAATTATTTGGACAAAAATTAGGTACTACATAGAGGAAGAGTTAGAGTCAGAGGCAAAACCACAGAGAACCAAAACCATAACTAGAGTCAAAATTAAAACTAGAATCAGAGGTAGAACTAAAAGGAACAAATACCAGAGACAACTAAAACCAAAGGTAGAGGTAACTAGAGCAAAAAAAGAACCTAAACCAAAATCAGAATCAAAAGGAACCAAAACCAAAAAGTCAAAGACATAACCATAACTAGAGAAAACTAGAACCATGGCCAAAGAGAACCATCAACTCTTTTTATGGCAACTATTAAAATTAAACGTATGACTTATTTTTTAAAAAATTCATTTGATTGGACAAAATTGAGGTACTACAAAGTGAATATTAACACTTCCCTTTCATAAGAATGATAATATTAATATTTCTTGCCATACGGAGTCAAAGATTAAATATTTCATCTTTATTTTATTTTTTAACTTCCAAATATAATTTCAATATTGCTTCCCACACCCCTAATTTTTTTTGGAACCCAAAATACCCAAAATGCCCTTTCCTCTTTAATCAATTAAAACACTTTTCAAACACCTTCTTCAACCTTCAACCTTCAACCTAACCTTCATCTTCACTAAACCTAACCTTCAACCTTCATTAAACCTTCTTCAACCTTCAACACATCTTCAACACATTCAACATCATCTTGAGTAAGCCATTGTTGTTTTTGATTTTTTGAGTTAAGCTTCTTCAAGAAATTCTGGGTCATTTTCATTTTTGGTTTTTGAGCAACACCATTTTCGTTTTTGGGTTAACCTTCATCATTTTCATTTTTGGTTCATCATTTTCATTTTTAATCTTCTTGAACACATTCTGGATTGATGATTGTTTTCTGGGTTTTATGAGTTTATCGTTGTTGTTGCGTTTAGAGTTTTCTGGGTTTAATGAACTTGAAGATGTATGTGAACTGAGATGCAATACGTGAACTCAGTTCACGTATGTGGGCGTGAAATGAGTTCACGTAGTTGTTGATTTATGGGATTGGACTTCACGTACATGAACTGAGTTCACGTAGAATGGACATGGAGTTCACGTACGTGAACTGAATTCACGTAGGCAGGATTCTGTGGCATTCAGTTCACGTACGTGAACTCAGTTCACGTAGAATGGCCATGGAGTTCACGTAGGCAAGAAATGAGTGTCAATCAGTTCACGTACGTGAATTGAGTTCACGTAGACAGCTAATGGAGTTCACGTACGTGAACTCAGTTCACGTAAGCAGGAATTGAGGGTTGTGTGTTGTTTCAACATATTTTGAAATGTGAGGCATCATAATGATTGGTTTTGTCATTGCATTTGTTCATGTTTATTATGTTTTTCTGAATCTTATTGTTTATTATGTAGAAATGGTGCGAATAATGTTTACTGATGGAGACGGTAATGTTATAGAAGGGCCTGAAAGTCGACGTGTTAGACCAATCGCTTCTGCACGGGCTCACCGTGCTCGGCTTGAAATGCGGTACCAACAAAGATTGCAGAGACAACAAGCAGAACAGGCGCAAGCGAATGAGGCCCAACCTGATGAGGCCCATGTTGATGAGACCCACCCTCATGAGGCCCACCCTGATGAGGCCCAAACTGAAGCAGCTGACAGATATCCCGGGGGTCCGATTGACAGATATGTCTTAAGGACATATGGGGATCATGTTGCGACACGACTATGGGACGACGTTGTAAGTAAATATTTTAATGAAATTAAATATTTATTTTAATGAAATTAAATATTTAATTTTGGTTAATGTGTTTCAACTTACATTTATATTTGTAATTTATTTCAGGATCGCGAAGAGTTAAGGGTTTTTAGCAATGGAAAAAAATTAAAAGAAGTTGTCATTGAAAATGAAGAGGTTGAGGAACTTGTCAGAAGTTCCGATTTATATCCATTGCTAAAATGCAGCTACGAGATGATCGACAAATGTCTAATTTCTACCTTTGTCGAGAGATGGCATCGCGACACTAACAGCTTTCATCTTCCAATTGGGGAGATGACCATTACTTTGGATGATGTGTCTTCGCTGCTGCATATACCCGTCACCGGTGCATTTTTTAGCGTGAATATATTTAGTAAGGATGAAGCTGCGAAATTATTGGGTGAGCTAGCTGGGGTTAGTCTGGCTGATGCATATACTGAGTTTAATATGACGCACACAACCACTATTCGGTATAGTTGGTTGCTCGACGTATATCATCAGCGATGTGCTGATCAGTATTGGCAGATGGCTGCGAGGGCATTTCTTTTATTTTTGGTGGGGTGCACCTTGTTCAGCGACAAAAGTGCTTTCGCAGTGAGTGTTGCCTACTTAGAATGCTTTAAAGACCTCGACTCATGTGGGGGATATGCATGGTGTGCTGCTGCGCTTGCTTACTTGTACGATAATCTTCGAGAAGCGAGCATGCATCAAACTAGGATGGTATGCGGATATCTGACACTATTACAGGTATTTGCAATTGCTTTCGTTGTTTGATTGATTTCATTTATTTGTGGTTTGTTGATTTACTGATTTATGAATATGTTATTACATATGTGCAGGCGTGGGTGTATGTGCATTTTCCAACATTGTGTGTGAATTGTTGTCGACTATCTCAGAGTTATGATGAAGAATACCCGAGAGCACTTAGATGGAAGCCAAAACGGGATAAAGGTTTGGTTATTCCATTTAGGAAAGCACTGGACGAGATTGATGCTGACAATATATGTTGGACACCCTATAGAGAGCATAGACCGAAGCGACCATTTGAGGTTGTTTCACTATTTAGAGGATGGATACGCTGGGGTCCCAAGATGTATGCTCACTTACCAGATATGGTTTTGCGTCAATATGGACATGTTCAAACCATCCCTAGTTCACCTTTGGAGATAGTAGGCCAGACGACCACACTAGAGGAAATGGACATCATGTTTATGCAATTTGTTGTTCATGTAGTTGACGCTGGGCAGTTGTACACAGACCTGGAGAGTACGCTAATGAGTACATGGACTGGTTTCGTCGAATTTCTCATCCATATATCATTCGCAGAGAACCAGTCTATGTAGCTCATTCGGTTGCAGAACCTGCCGATGATCATGCTCCAGATGTCACAGTAAATTCATGAAACTTTATTGTTATACATTTATTAATATTATTAATCATTTAATTAATTAATGTATTTTTTAATGCAACATCGGACAATACAAATTGCAGAGAAGCTTCTAGGTCGACATGAATAGCAGTCAATGGAATGGAACGTGGGATCATACTATACTTGACTATTTCACATGCACAAGGTAGACCATGAGTTGTCCTAATTGTGCAACGACACTCAGTCTGATCAATACCTACATACTTGACGCGGTCATACTCTGCCGCAATGTGATCAATTGCATTTTTTGACACAACACCACGCAAATTCGTGTATAATCTGTTACTATATCGATGCACCTTTTGAATTATGCTCTTTTCAAATGATGCAATTATCTCATTGTGTTGTAATACAATCATGTTGTTGATGGTTTCCCAAACACTGCATAGATCACCAATACTATCGTGTAATATCCTTTTCAAACTCCAATGCGCCGATTCAACCCTTTGTGTTGTGGTGTTCCCAAAATGCATAACTCTATTTGTCCATGCCTCAACAAACTTTTCCTTGTGAGGAATTAACCACTGCTCGTGTACATAATCATAAAAAATAGAACAACTACTACAAATTCCTTCAAAGATAGCCAACTTTGTGTAGTACTGAGTTTCATCATAACTGTAAATAAGAGCCTCCCATGCCTCCATTATTTGCACTTGCTTCTTTTTTGAAAACACGATCGTCTTGTACTTGGCTTTCACATTCTTGCATATATGAAACAAACACAATAAATTCACTGCTTTTGGAAAAACATTTTCAACCGCGTTCATCAGAGCAAGGTCTCTATCAGTAACGATGACTTCAACTTCACCACTTGTAATCTGTTCTTTCACCATTTGTAGTGCCCATATGAAGTTATCAACACGCTCAGATTGTAGATATGCAAATCCCACACAAAATGTCATTTCAGTAGATGTAACACCAATAATCTCAAGTAATGGCATTCAATATCTACAAGTCTTGTAAGTGCTATCCATAATCAATATTATGTGAAAATTATTTACAAGAGTGATAGCGTCTGGATGGGCCCAAAAGATGTCTCTCAACTCATCTGAACCTTCTACTTTCCTATATCGATACACATATTTGTCGCGTTCCATCAATGTCAAAAGATGTTGCATTTCTGTTCTATTACCTCTAAGTGATGAACGATATGCTTGACGTGCATTGTAAACTTGTTTTATTGTCGTCAAACTTTCAACATTGTGATCCTTCAATGTCATTAAAATGTTTTTTGGTTTTACAAAGTTCTTTGTCATATCACCAAGTACATTTTTCTCATCTTGAGACAATCGGCCTAAGAAAGAGTGACCGATCAGTTTTTTAGCCAATTCGTGGTTATGGATACCACATATTACATGCAAATACCATCCATCACCAACACTTGATCGTGTTCCTCTCAATCTAAATGGACAATCACATTTTCTAGTCCAAGTACTCTTCGTAATATTAGGATTCTTCTATGGTCTATATTTACCACTTCTTTCACAACCAAAAATTAATTTTGTCTTTGTTCTTGGTCGTGCAGTCGCATTTTCAGATCTAAAAATCACAACAACAATTTCATTTTCCCTTCCAACCTTTCTAGCCCATTTCAATAATTCATCTCGTGTATCAAACATCACACCAGTTGTAAACATATCAGTCAAATCAATTATAACAGGTTCAACTCCGTCATTTATAACTCCGTCATTCATAGCGTCAAAATTAGGTTCCACATCATCACACATTTCTTCAAAATCACGATTCAAATCATCATACATTTCTTCAAACACATCATGTTCCAAACCTTCCAAACCTTCATACATTTCATCACTATTGTCTCCCCCTTCATCCATTTAACTGCATCCAATAAATTTTATTAATATAATATAACCATCCCTAAACCCTAAAAAAAATTCAAAAAATGGCATGTTTAAGAAATGACATGTTTACGTGAACTTATAATGCGTACGTGAACTGAGAATGCCTACGTGAACTGAGAATGCCTACGTGAACTCAGTTCACGTATCTCATACGTGATTTCAAATTAAGGCATCCTACGTGAACTGAGTTCAAGTACGTATAAAATGTCCATTTTCCTTCATTTTACGTGAACTGAGTTCACGTATGTACACGTGAATTCAATTCACTTGTATGATACGTGAATTGAGTTCACGTATGCATACGTAATCTCAGTTCACGTATTTTATAAAATGATACAAACTCCATAACCATACGCAATCCTATTTCACGTATGCCTACGTGAACCTAATTCACGTACACTGTAAAAATTCATCATCCTATTAGCTACGTGAATTCAGTTCACGTGAACGTACGTGAATTGAGTTCACGTACGAAACTCAGATCTGGAAAAAAAAATTCAGCTTCAAAATACTTATCTGCTTGTTTAGATTCACGTGAATGATGAGGTTGATGAAAATGATGAAATGTTCAAAGTGGTTAAAGTTTATTCAACATGAAATGCCTCAAAATGATGAAGATGAGGATGATGAACAATAACAATAATGAAGAAGTTTGAATATGGAAGTTAGTGAATAGAAGGTTGAAGAAGGTGTTTGAAAAGTGTTTTAATTGATTAAAGAGGGAAGGGCATTTTAGGTATTTTGGGTTCCAAAAAAAATTAGGAGTGTGGGAAGCAATATTGATATAATTTTCTCCTAAAATAACCTTCCAAGTATATTTTTATAAGTGCATACAATTAAGGATGAGTGTTGTTGTCATTGTGAATTTGCTATAATTTTCCAATGCCAAATAGAGGAAAGGCTGGCTCATTACCTAAAAAAAAACTACCTTATACTTGCTCTCAAATAATTTTATATATAGATGTTTCTAAAATGATTTTGTCCTTTAATTTATCAGATTTGATTTTTCATAATTAAGATAAAATAATAATATTACTAAAGAAATATATTTAATTTTTTTTAATAAATATACATTATAAATTGAATTAGTTCTTTTTATATATCCGCACCTCTAATCTTCCGACTTTGCATCTCTACATTTTTTTCTCTCCTCGTTGAATTTTTATTTTATAGATTTAATTTTGTGTTTTGCTTTCTCTTATTTTTCACTCTTTCTTTTTTCTCTTATCAACAAGCTTTTAATCTCACCATGTTTTGACATATATTGTGTATAGATAAAAATAAACATGTTAATTCTTTATTCCAAATTTATAAAAAAATTCTAAAAATATACCACCAAATCTGTAAAAATAAGAAAAATAGCATATATAAAAAGTTTTACTTTTTAATTATTTATTTATTTAATAATTAATCAAAATTCATAAATAAAAGGAAAATAAAAAATATAAGAAAAGATTTACATATTATATATATACACACCAACATGGTTGTATTTTATTCCAAGTTTAGAAAAAGATATGTTTTATTAATATGCCACTACATTTGTCAAAAATAAGATTCATGTTTCATAAGATGCGTAAAATGAACATTTTAGAAGTAGATATTTATGAGAAAATTCTATAACACAATATTTTACACAAAACTTTATTTTACTATTTGTCTATAGATAATTAATTAATTATGTTCTAACACCTACTAATACACCACAAAGATTAATAAATTTATATTTTAAATTTTATTTATTTTGTAATAATTTAACTTTTTAATAGAGTTGAGAAGGATTAGAGAAAATATGGTCGAACATAAAATAAACAACGTATAATAACTCAAACACTACAATAAACAAAGAATGAACAAAATTATTTAATGTGGCATGTTGATTGCTTCTCAGCGGGTTTTCGGTCAAAAATTTTCCTACCAACTTATAGATTACTCACGGCCACATAAAAAATAAATGGAGTGAGAAAGGGTTAGTGAATAAAACAAATTTTTTCTCAAGATTAAGAAAATAATGTTAGAGAATAATATTATAACTAGAATCCCATATTAAAATTATTGATAGAAAAGAAATAAAAATAAATAAATTAAATCATACTGATATTATATATATATATATATATAATCAATTATATCAATTGTTATACAATTATTTACATAGTATTACATCAAATTGAGAAATAGTCTACTTGCAGAGATTAAACAAGGAGTTATTTCCTGGTAACATGTGAATGTGAAGAGACTTAAAATAGAGATTTAGCTCATTCAATTCCAACCAAAACCTTGTTGCACTGGTTGTAAAAGGAAAATTAACACTAGCATCAATTATAATTTAAAAGAGCAATGTTGAACAAAAATAACTAAAGAAATTAAAATAAAACCTTTAAAAAATGGAAATAACAAAGGCCTATTTTTGGCCTAGAAATTAAAATACCTCTGGCGTAATATTGAGAGGAATCACATGAAATGTGAATTTTAATTAGTAATTTATAAAATGAAATATTTCAGAGTTCAGAAAATCATTTACTGTGATTTCTAGAAATGCAACACGAGAAGCGTGAGGAGAGAGAAAAAAAGATAAAGAGAATCTTTATGGTTATTGAATGAGAAGGACACAATATTCAACTCCACAAGGTTTGAATTGGAAACACCTCCATGAAACTTTCGTGACCACTCATAAAAAATAAGCCACCAAACATGCTTGTGTCACATTAAACATATATATGTATAAAAATCCTTATTCCCAAACAAAAAGCAAATAACCAAATCTCATGGACCCCACATTATTCATGCCATAAACATAAACCTTAAACAAAGACTCAAAAAGAAGCATCAAGCTTTGTAATCTTTAATAAATTTTTAAGATTTGCATAATCCAAATTTTGGTCTAATAAACTATGTAGTCCTCCTATCTATGGACAAAACACACAATTAACACTAGTAAATAAATTACACTTAAAAAACTATAAAATATTTCACCTAGCTTTCTCCTTTCACATGTTCCTTATACTTAATAATTACCAATATGTAATTTAATTTTGCTAGAGAATATTGCAACATTTTGAATCGGTCAATATGGCTTAATGTCAGCATGACTAAAATCAACCCACTCATTAAAGCAAAAACTTGGACCAAAATCACCAACTTTGTCATGGCAGTTATTAAGACCATTGACATGATCATGTGGAAATCCAAAGCCAAAATCCAATAATGGGTCCACAGATTCATGATCACCTACTTGATCGTGAAGCAATTCACAATTGTTGCTCACTTCAATGCTTGAACAATCTTGAGACATTGACACCATAGGATTAATATTATTGTTGTTGTTGTTACTTGTACCAATTTGTGAGACAACAAGATCATTGACACTTGGATTATACAATTGATCATGAGTTTGGTCAAAACCCACGATTTTTTCATTATTGTTAAATCCATAATTAGCATCATAATTATTATTGTCTAGCATAATTGGTAGTGGTGAGGGTGGAGAATATTGAGTTTGTGAAGTAGGAAAATATTGTGGATTTTGAGTTGGTGATGGGGTTGAAGGGAGAAAAGTGTCATTTTGAGTCATTGGTTTGATGTTAACTTTTCCTGCTATAATTTTCTTCTTCAATTTTGTGTTCCAATAGTTTTTCACATCATTGTCTGTTCTGCCAGGTAGTTTTGATGCTATGGCAGACCATCTGCACAAAACACACAAATTTCATCAGTATTCAAAACTTTGAGATATATTCCACAAAAGTGCCAAAACTCACTTTTCTACAAAGATAAATTTCAATTTTAAAAAATATTTTAGGAATTAAAACTATCATTAATTAGAATAATATTAATAATTATTTTATAATTTTGATAAAGAGACCTGAATTCTATTTCTTAAAATTACAACATCAAATTTTTAATGTTGAATTGACATCTCATAAATAAAAATTAAAATAAAACAATAATATATTTACATAAATAAAAAATTAACCTTAATAATACATGTATATGCATAAATAATCACGAGTATAATAAAATAATAATATATTTATATTATACCTAAATAATACACGTATATATAAATAATCACAACAATAGTATGATAAAATGACAAATTCTTCCAACTT
>JBBPBT010001185.1:4640617-4650775 GCA_037974875.1 Cicer bijugum
CCACTTGCAAAAATTAAAGCATGAGCTTAATCTATTACATGTGAAATATCTTATTTTAAAACTCTATTAGATCTGAATTGTCTTATTTTAAAACTATATCTATTAAAAAATGTATTTTGTGTTAAAGTATTTTAATCATGAAATTTTATTTATCTTTAAAAATAATAAAAACAAAATTGATTAAAAACGTGAATTTCTTTAAGCATTACACTCATAATACTTTATGTAGATCGAAATAAAGTATTATGATTTAAATTTTTATTAAAAGATATTTAATTACATAACTATAAAAAATTATAAAAAGGAAAAATAAAGTGTTATCATAGAAATATGAAAAAAAAAATATTTTTCTTATTATTTTAATTATTTACATATATACACACATGAGACGATATATCAGATTCAATAAATTTTTAATTAAATGAATAAATTTAAAAAAAAGTTAAATTTAATATTTTTAATAAACAAATTAAATTTTTTATAAATCGAATTATAATCTTTCGGTGGAACATCAACAAAATTAGAAGGCTCACCTTACACCTTCCCTTACTCAATTTGAAAAATCAAGAATTTTTATATAGTCAAATGTGAAAAGGAAGTGTCTATAATTTGGAGTTTGTTTATATTTTATTATAATTTATGAAAAGAGAAAGGTCTATTATTAATTAAGTAGCCATCAAATCGAAGAAAGAGATGGGTCAGATCCAGATAGAGAGGGAGACACTATCAAACACCCCACTCACATCAACTTGACAGCCTTCCACTAACTTGTACCATTGTGATTATTGACATTGACTGCTGTGACTAGACTCAATACAAATATATGCAAATCACTCCGGCCAATAATTAGTGATTAATTTTAAGAGAAAAAAATAATAATATTTTTTATTTTAAATGTCATATTAATTATTATTTTTTAAATGTCTCTTCTAATTAATATTGTATTTACTATTGTTAATTTATTATCTTCTACTTTATATTAATAATAATTAAATAACACAATAGTAATATTAAATACTTTTTATTTTATTTATCTATTTTTAATATATATAAAATAATTAAATAGTTCATTCATTGTTAGAACAAATAAAATATTACTAACTATTAAAATAATAATTATTCGAATTCAACTTCTTGGCGCGGAAGTGTGTGTAACATTTGCATACCTTGAGATATCGAGTTTGATTTTCATTTATAAAAAAGTTACTTTAATCGATTATAAGGTACACAACTAAAAATATCTAAATGATTTATTAGGATCACCATGACATTGTTTCGAGATTCAATAATACTACTACCACAACTATTATTCTCTTAGCGTTGATCTATACAATGTTCACCACCTTGTTTTTGTTCCATTATTGCACTATGCTACAACTCTTCTCGCATTTGGATAATCCCTCCATTGATTTTATAAAATCCACTATTATCATCATATTTTGGTCGTGCCAAAATGATATCAATAATCATTAAAAAATAAAAAATAAAAAACTAATTGCATAATCGATTGGTGTTATTGGTACCTCAATAACAGATCATACGTCCACTTTGTTTTTACACAAAAAAAGACTTTGTCGCACTAAAACTGTTTGATGTGCCGCCCCTGCTGCTAAATCTCTTTGCATCGCCTACCATCTCAGTAACATCTAAAAGTATAAATTATAAATAATTTATATAATAGATTATTATTATTATTTTGTATTAAAAAAATGCTTTTAAAAATGTAGATGTTACAACCGATTTATCAAATGGAATATCAGATAAAACTTTAAATTGATGTAAGGGAGTTGATTTGTTTACATATAGATATAGATAATACTAGTACGACACTAATTAATTAAAAATACTTATATACATCGTTAATTATATGCATAAAGTTAGAAAACGAGTAACTTATTCAAATGAATATTGATCAAATTTACATTTATTTTGGAAATTTGAGATGAGAAAAAAATTAGATATTTTGAATAATATTTTACATTAAAACATAACTCTATTAACATTTGAATTTTATAAAATACAATGTTAAACTATAGATTGATTTATTTATTATTTTGTTTGTGGAATTGTTATTTTTTATGATTGTTTGAATATGTATTCTTAAATTATTGTAATTATTGTATATTTAAATGAATTATTATATTCTAAATATGATTTTATGAAGATGATTGATAAAAATAAAGTATTTTTATTGTATATGTATTTGAGATGAGCTTATGTTCCATATAGAGGATGAGTCTCATACTCCACAATTATTTATCGGATGAACTATATGTTTGATACAGATGAATTTTATACCTCACACCAGATTAATTTTAAACTTCATACATATGAGTTTTATAATCCACACTAAGTTGCTATTCCACATGATAAGATATATAATAATCACTTCATGGAAGTAGTATATCTTCGTATAACGATGATACACTATTAAATTAATTTATTTATTTTTTATATAATAAATATGTGTATTTGATTATTATATATGTAAATTATTGCTAATTTAGTGGATGAACTTATATTAATTATTGAAAATAATTTTTTATTATAGAAAAACTTATTTATATTTCTAAAGACTATTTAAAAAAAAACGAATATTATGATCGATTTTTCCGATAATCGTATTAGAAATAATATTTATTTTAAAATTACGTGTATTATTCAATGAGATTTAATATTTCTTTTTTGTTTTTGAAAAACTAGACCGGAAAGATAAATCATATATTTTTTGAGAAAAATAATTTTTTTATATTATATTAATAGATAAAGTAAGTAAACATAATATTTATATCGTATTTTTTTAAGATTAACTATTACATTTTAATTTTAAATATTTAATTATTAAAGAATTTTTAACGGTAAGAATTAATTTTAAGAATTTTATAATATTATTTCTTTTGTTAAATTCATTATTTCTTATTAATACTTTAATCTATAAATACGAAAAAACTTGGTGATTATATCGATTGTTAAACCCACGGAGAGTCGTACGGTGCCAAAACAGCACTCCAGTGTGGTGGCCCTCCGAGTACGTCGCCAACTTCAGTCATGAAACACTTGGAAATGTAATGATAGGTAAAGAATAATATTATTATGTTTTCTGGTGATTGCAGTGTATATATATATATCAAAACACTAGCAGATACATGATCCTATGATTAAGGCTAGAATTAAGCCGTTACAAGAAAATAGACGTTACAAGAAGATAAGGCAACAAATAAAACTGACGGTAATTACACTAATTGTATTGATTGACAACATCAAGGTAAATTATTGGATCCACACATTAAGGGATCTTGTCTCTAATTCCCCCCTTCAAACTGATAGGTGAGGAAGTCACCCCAAGTTTGTCATTAAGTTGGTTGAATCGTGTGTGAGTTAATGCTTTAGTGAGGCAGTCAGCAATTTGATCAGCTGATGGAACATAGGCCACAACAATCTCATTACGCAGCACTTGGTCTCTAATGTAGTGCACATCAACTTCAATGTGTTTGGATCGAATGCCTTGGCACTCAAGTTATCACACCACAATGTTGGTTTTCTTGGCAGAGGGAGTTTTAGCTCATCGAGGGGTGAACGAGTCCATGCTATTTCAGCAGCTAGGTCAGCCAGTGCTCTATATTCTGATTCTGTACTAGATCTTGAGACTACTTTTTGCTTCCTTAAGGACCAAGAAACAAGTGTTTCACCAAGGAAGACACATTGACCTGCCATGGATTTTCTATTGTCCACACTTGTGGCCCAATCTGCATCTGAGAAGCCTGTTAAGTCCAAGTCAGTGGATGGTTTAATGTGTAGACAGTGTTGGATGGTACCTTGAAGATATCTCAATATTCTTTTGATGCCTTGCCAGTGATCTATAGTGGGAGAGCTCATGAATTGGTTGAGCTTGTTAACTGAGAATGTTATGTCAGGCCTTGTATTTGTTAAATATTGCAATGCTCCTATAGCTTGTCTGAACACGGTTGGGTCTTTTAATCTCTCCCCTTCAGCTGTAAATTGCTTGCCAGTTGCCATAGGTGTTGGACAGGATAAAGCATTTTCCATTTTGAATTTTCTCAGGACGTCTCCTATGTATTTCGATTGCTTCAAGTACATACCTGATGCATCTCTTTGAGCTTCTATGCCTAAGAAGTAGTGTAGTGGACCAAGGTCATTAAGGGAAAACACAACATTGAGTTGTTTGGTGAAGGATTCTAAAAATTTGGCGTTGTTCTCTGTGACAATTATATCATCCACATATATAAGTAGAAAGATGATGTGATCTGTACCTCTTAGAGTGAAGAGTGAGGAATCACTTTTTGTGTTCTTGAAACCCCAACTGAGTAAGCCATTTTTGAGGCTGTCAAACCATGCTCTTGGGGCCTGTTTTAAACCATAGATTGCCTTAGATAACTTGCAGACATGTTCAGGTTTAGTTGAGTCAACAAATCCCTCTAGTTGATGCATAAACACAGTCTCTTTGAGGTAGCCATTAAGGAATGCATTGTTTATGTCCAACTATTTGACTTCCCAATTGAGACGCACTGCAATTGAGAGTATGATTCGAATTGTACTGGCCTTGACAACTGGGCTGAAGGTCTCTTCATAATCTAGTCCAGCTGTTTGTTGAAATCCTTTTGCAACTAATCTTGCCTTTCTCCTTTCAATTGTCCCATCTGCTTTGTATTTGATCTTGAAGAACCATTTAGAATCAATGATGTTTTCCTGTCCTTGATATGGTACCAAAACCCAGGTTTGATTTGACATGAGTGCCCAATACTCGTTATCCATAGCTTCTTTCCACTGTGGTCTTTTAAGTGCTTCTGTGATATTTTTTGGTTCCTTCTCATCTGTGCAGGTTTCAGCTAACCCAACATATGGTTGCTTTGGCTTGTGAATTCCAGCCTTGCTCCTGGTCCAATGAGTGTTGATGGTTGTGCTTGGTTCAACAAGGTCTTGGGGAGCTTCAGTAATTGTTTCTATGGGATCAGTGTCATGTGAAATTGGAGTGTTCCTTGTTGAATCATTTGTAGTTGGACTGGCTGGTGCAGCACTACCAGTTGGACAAACTTGTTCTTGTTCGACATCAGGATTGCTGTCATCTGAAGGTGTTGCTTCTCCAGTATGTGAGCTACCTGCAGTAGGCAAAGAAAAAGTGGCAGATGGACATTCAGTTAGTGTTTTTAAGGGACTCCTTGTATTGAGAAGCCCATCATGGAATGGAAAGTATTTTTCATTGAAGACAACATGTCTTGAGGTGAAGATTCTTCCATGAGAGTTTATGCATTTCTATCCTTTGAGGGAGTTACTATAGCCTAGGAACACACATCTGGTTGTGTGGAACTGCAGTTTGTGCTGATTATAGGGCTTGAGATAGGGATAGCAAGCACACCCAAAGGGTTTTAGGGAGTTGTAGTCAGGTTCCTTTCTAAAGAGTAGCGAGTAAGGACTTTTATTTTCAATGACTAGAGAGGGCAGTCTGTTTATGAGATAAACTGCCGTGGAGAAAGCTTCCCACCAATAGTGTAAGGGCATTTTGGCTTGTGCTAGTAGTGTCAGGCCAAATTCAGCAATATGTCTGTGTTTTCTCTCAGCCCTACCATTTTGTTGTGATGTGTAAGGGCATGACATTCTGAATTGTATCCCTGCTTCTATTGCATGGTTTTGCACAGCCTTATATTCACCACCACCATCACATTGGATTGTTTTAATTCTTTTGTTAAACAGATTTTCTACCATGTTTTTAAACTAGGTAAAAGCTTGTGCAATATCTAATTTCTATTTCAGAGGATAGATCCAAGTAAATCTACTAAAGTCATCAAGGAAGTGAACATAATATTTGAAGCCTGAAGACGATGTTACTGGTGCAGGTCCCCAGACATCAGTGTGAATTAATTCAAGAATTTCTTTAGCGTGAGAGGAAGAGTTTTTAAAGGGTAAAAAATGTATTTTGCCATATTGACAAGCCTCACAAAAGTTAAAATGATCACTAGGTGATAGTTTGACATTACAATTTTTCAAGACTCTATCTAGGACTTTATTATTTGGATGACCAAGCCTTCTTTATTATTTGGATGACCAAGCCTTGACAGATACATAAGCACACAGGTCCCTTTCAGTCCTTGAAAGCTGATACAAGCCATCTTTAAGTGTCCCTCTTAGGATTGCCTTCCCTGTCAACTTGTCCTTCACCAAACAACAATTTGCATCAAACTCAACCAGAATGTTATTGTGAGCAGTTAATTTTCACACGCTTAACAGGTTTTTGGTAATATTGGGCACATATAAGACATCATGTAAGTTAAATGAGTTTAGTTTTGAAGAACTTGTGGCAACAATCTTTAGTTTTTCACTACTTCCAACAATTACTGAGTTCTTACCATGATGTTCTGCCAAATCCTCTAATTTGTCAGTTTGGTGTGTCATATGATTGCTTGCACCACTGTCAAAGTACCAATCATAATCTTGAAGAGAGCTTTGTGAGGCTAGGAAGGCATTGTGTGCCCCTTGTCTGTCACTGCCTGCTGAATAATTTGAGTTTGAATAAGACTTATCAAATCTGTAATAGCAATTTATTGCTGTGTGCCCGGCCTTGTGGCAAACTTGACATGTTGGCTTAGACATTCTTCCTCTTCCTCTGCCTCCTCTCCAACCTCTGAAGTTAGAGCCTCTCCAGTTGTTGTTTGAACCTCTCCAGTTGTTGTTTGTATTGAATTTGTTGCCTCTGTAATCAGTTTTGTTGGCAACATTTGCTGAAGCATTAAGTGTTAGGTTGGTGAGGCTATTCAGTTGATCAAGTCTACTCTCAAAGGTCAGCAATTGAGCCTAAAGATCAACCCAAGTGAGACTAGTTTGATCAGATAGCTTGACCACCATAGGGTTGTATTCAGAATCTAAACTATTCAGAGTTTGAATGATTAGATCTGAGTTGGAAATGGGGCTACCTGCAAGTTTCAGCTTGTCAGTGAGATTCTTCATTTTGACCAAATACTCTTCCATCTTCATCTCTCCTTTTCTAATGCTGTGAAACTCATATTTGAGGTAAGTAACTCGAGATCTTGTGTGTGCACCTGCTAGGCTTTGGGCTTTATCCCAAATTTGTTTTGAGGTTTCACAGTGCAACAACTGTGTTGCCATTTCAGTAGTCATTGAATTCATCAACCATCCAAGGAGTTGTGAATCATGAGCCTGCCAATCTTCAAAGGCAGGATTTGTATTCTTGCTTGAACCAGTAGAAGCTATGAATTTTTCGGGACACTCCTTTGTCCCTAGCATGTGCCCATCGAGCCTGCAGCCTTTGACTATAGAGATCACCAACGATTTCCATAGTGGATAGTTGTCTCTGTCCAACTTGACAGACACAGTGAATGGGAGATCATTTATGGACTTTGAATCTGCAGCGGAAGCCATGATTTGTGTTGGATCAAGAGCTTTCAGGGCTTAAGCGCTCTGATACCAACTTGGAAATGTAATGATAGGTAAAGAATAATATTATCATATTTTCTGGTGATTACAATGTACATATATATATCAAAACACTAGCAGATACATGATCCTATGATTAAGGTTAGAATTAAAACGTTACAAGAAGATAAGACAATAAATAAAACTGACGGTAATTATACTAATTGTATTGATTGACAGCAGCAAGGTAAATTATTAAACCACTTGTTTCTGCAACCAAAAAGAATACATTCACATTAATTGGTCATCCTACATGTTGTTTCTAACATGAGCGACTAAAAAGAACATTGGTGGATCCATGTTGAAAGTTATGTATCACACAAAACATTTAACCTTCGTTACCAACACCTTCACACAAATCCTATCTAAACGCTACCAGTGAGTTAGTTGCCATAACCATACTTAGTGATAAATTATCGATCAAGATTCCTTATGAGAAGTTACTCAAAAGGGTCTACAATTTCAAGCTATAAATAATCTTAAATTTATTTAGTTTGGGTTTTTATTTTGTCCCCGTTAATTCTTTCTTTTTGTTTTTATTTTATTTTTTGTTTTGTTTTTAGTATTCGTCAAATTTTATTTTATTTATCTTAAAAAAAGTGTTGCTCAAGTAAATTTTTTTATTTAGATACAACTCACTGTATATAGTGATGATAAAATACGCTTGTGTTATTGAAACAAAATTTTGACACAAACATTGTGTCAAAATGCGGGTGTACTTTACATTTTTTTATTTTTTAAATTAAAATAATTTTGTAATAGAAATATATAGATTTATGTCATTGACTATTTTGAATATTTTATTAATTATTAAAGTAAATATTATTAATATTTTTTTATTAAATATTTTATTAATTATTAAAATATATAATATTAATTATTTTAAAGTACTTCTTTGTCTATTAAATTGCACTACATTAAAGGAATTAATGTATTATATTTTAATTGTTAATAATTTATATTTTATTAGTTAATAAAATATTAAAATTAATGAATATAATAAATTTATATTTAATTATTAAAAATTTGAAAAAAAATAAAGATATTGTTTTACTGTATGAATACAGTAAAAAAATATCCATATTAACCGTACGTGGAAATACCATTTTTGAATAAAATATGAATATAAGAATGATCACGATGACTACGATGTTGATGATTGGGCCCATTTTCTGCTTGAATGTTCTTCACCATCCGATGGAGCCCACCCCTCACATGGTCACATAGTGAGCCATGCCGGACTTCTCTTTCAATTGCTTTCCCAAAACAGAAATGGGTCTCTGTCAGATTAGAATTAAAGTTTGATATGATTTTTATTGGGCCCTTAGGCCTCATTAACTACTTAAGTAGTAGTAGTAGTAGTATAACACATTCCTGATAAAGTTCATTAACCATAATAATTATACTTTCCACATTCAACTTTCAACCGCTTCAATTAACATCAAGATCAAGATTTGATTGCAATGTTTGTTTTTCGGATATTATGATTGTAATTTTTTTTTTTTTTGAAATTGTAGACTGATGGCTTGTTGAATAGCTTCTTTGTGAATTAGAGCAATACTATAATATTTTAGGATATTGTTGGGACTCATCAATTTGCCAAACTAGGCTAAATGGACACAAATTGAAACCAACCTTGGCCAGACAAACTCTTGGCATTAAAAGTAATACATCTCATGAATTTGTTTGACACACAATTAACATATTTGAATACAATGGAATATAAACTATCATGATACAAATTATCATTCTACAATGTTTGAATAAAAAATTAATATGTATGTTATCATCTCACCATTGAATTTTTAATTTAAAAAATTATATAGAAGTATGATCCTATAAATTTTAATGGCAAAATAATGAAGTTTGAATCAAATATAAAAATATTCAAAATGATACTCAGAGATTAAAATGACAATTAAGCACCTATAGAAAATAATTCTAATTAGCTTTAAAACAAAAGTGGTATTATTTAATATATAAAAGATTATTAAAAAAACTGAAGGTAAAAAAAACTTATATTGATGCATAAATATGACAATAAATATTTTTGAATAGTTGTGTATCTTTTAATTATAATTATTCTTCCAATTTTACTCCATATTATTATTATTATTATTATTATTATTTGTTAAAAAAAATAGTATTATCAATACAAACAAAAATCGAAACGTTAATTTGTTGTCGGAACATAATATATGAATACAAAATATGTGCAGAGAGAGGAGACAAAGTACTGGAAATGAATGGACAAGAGTTAAGGAGGAAGTCTTGGATCATCACGAACATTTGAGTATATTATCTCTCTATTTGCTAAAATTAACTCATAGTTTATAGTTGACGGTTTATAAATTAATTGAATGATTTAACTAAAGTAATAGATCAGATGGTTTAAAATGATAAAATAAAAGAATAATTTATTTTAGAATATTAATTATTTTAAAATTTAAATTATATATAAAAAGTTTAAAATCATAAAAATAAATTATTTATAAATCTGCTATTTTTATAGATTTAACTAATTTAATTAATTTAAATTATTTACTTTAAAATATTATTAATTAAAATTATTTTAAATTTTATAATTATATAAATTATTTTAAAACTTGTTACTTTAAGTTATAAAGACTAAAAAGCAATTTTAATTCTTTAAAAAATACAAAATTAAAAAGAATGAACAAGTCATAAATTTATAATTTTCTTTTCGAACAT
>JBBPBT010001185.1:4669534-4682778 GCA_037974875.1 Cicer bijugum
TACTCGATCAAATAATGAATAGCCAAAACAAGTTAAAGTTTAGTTTAGTTTACTTCTATATATATATATATATATATATATATCAACTCATTATTAGGGTGGAAAAATGGATTTATTAGATGAATATAGATTATATTATAATGGATAAATTAATACATTTCATTAATCCATTTACCATTAGTTAAAAGTTATTTAAAATTATCCAATCAAATTAATCCATTGAAAATAAGATCAAATTTATCCATCATTTATCAACTTTTTAATGAAAAGATATCCATCTACTATCATTATCTTCAAATTGCTAGACAAAGTGGTGGTTTTTTTTTGCTCCTTTGATTGCATCCACATTAACTAACTATCAAGATTTCTCCCACTTTAAAGACTTGGATAAGTCTTACATCCTTGTAGGATCCAACCACACACCTTCAAACACTAGGCCATCAAGAGCATTAATCTCACTCACCATTTTTTTAATGTTAAAATCCACAATATCAAAGACCTCTCTATTCCACCCTCTCAGCTTTGACTTTTATGCATTGTTTGGAACAACAGAAAATTGAAGAAAGAACATAAGAGAAAAAAAGTGTTCATGAAAATTCGTGTTCCTCTAGTTTAGTTCTCCATGGAACAGCGAAGGAAAAAAAAGTTTTTGTAGGTCACATGCTAAAAACATTTGTTTAAAACACAGAGTCTTAGAGTCCTTTATTGTAAATTATAATAATATTAGTCATATCATACAACTAATAAATATATTTTTTCTTATCTCTCACTTATTTTGTTTCTTTCTATCACTTCAACCAAACAAGGAAAAAATCATCTCATTTTCTATTCATTTCGTTTTACTTTATTCTTTTTAACATTTTTTCCACTTACTTTACTTCCATTCACTTTCATTTGTCGTCTAAAAATAGTATTAGGGATTTCAACTTCTCTTTCTCAACATGAGTTTTTCATCCCACCACAAGTGTATTCTTCCAACACTATCCATAAATGCTCTAAAACTATCAAGTTATAGCCAACAATTATTAATTTAAGGGGCATGTGTCCCCTATATGAATTGTAAGTCAAATCATAAAGTGATCATAAATATCTCTATTTCTAATTCATTATGTCTTCACCTATTGTAAAATTCTATATTTTTTTTTCCGCTATTATGCTATAATTTTTATTGAAAATTTATTGCATATTTGAATATATATAAATTATCAACATATTCATTTCAAAGAGTATATTCATTCGATCAAGAACTAAACAATATTCTAGATTTTTTATGTTCACCAAACAGACTATTATTTTATACACTAATAAAAAAATTAAGTTTTTAATACAAATTATTAATTGCGTATGTTCCCCTTAATCAACACATTGTACGTGATTACTTATTATCCAATCTTATTAGTGCATTCAATTTCATTGGCAGCAATTGAGCTTTGAGAAATTTCCAATGATATTAATAAGGGATGGGAAATGGAGTGGGATTATTGGATTTGACATTGTCCAATCACCTACTTGTGATTTAAACAAGCCTTCCTCTCCCATGTTTGTAATTGATGGATTCATCAATTGTTTTTCTTCTAAATTATTTGTTTCCTCATTATAGCCTTTAGATACATGAACCTCATCATTAATTAAAAGCTCTCATTCGTGAATGACTTTTATTTCCTTTCAAATACATTAATACTCATCTGCATCCCAATGAAGTCTCATCCTTGCCTTTTGTATAAAATCTTCCATTTTTCGACTAGTCCACGTAACAGATTGAGGTACCCATTTTACTCCCCCTAGAATTGACTTTTGCTTATAAAAAACAATGTAAAATAGTGGACAAAGTGAATAGGATAACGTGAAAGATTTAGTACTAGAGTGCGTTATTAAATTTGGTGAAATTTCTTCATTTCTTAAATATTATGATTTTTTCTCTCACCACGAATAGTCTATGTGCCATTATGCTATGTAGATTTATGGTACCTCATCATTTATTTATTTTTATTCATATTTTTAGTAAAATACTTTATTAAAAAAGAATTTATATTTTACAAATTAATTTTTTTTAAAAGAATAATTTTTTCTTTGAAAAGAAAATTCTTAATATTTATTCACAAATGTACGATGAAAATGTTAAGATTACGAACAAGTTTGGTAAGAATAATCCATGATCTAATTTGATTGACAGTACCCACTCATAATTTTGGCTAAAACGAGGAGCATTTTCTTTTCAAAATGCCACGTATCTAATTTTTACCATATTTAATTTTAACTATATAACATACTTCATACACAACAAAAATGTGAAAGTACAATTTAATTCAATAAATATTAATTTAAATTAATTTTAACAATAGACAAATTATAGGTAAATAATCCGCGGATCTATAGTTAAAAATTATCTGAAAAACTCTAAATATTTACAAAAGTGGTCGATTGTAATATACATTTAACAAATATGCATGCACACATGATATTGTTGAACAATTTTTTTAGAATGTATAGTCTATTGATTAGACTAACGCTCCTAAAATATAAAGAATTAAAAAATAATATATCCTAACCCAAACCAACTCTTAAATATGATATATTTACATTACATCACTAAACAGTTTAATTTGAACCATTTTATTAATAAACAATTGATCAAGAACAAAAAAGAAAATAATTAGGGGACAGACTATAGAGAATTAAAGCAAAGAAATCCAACTTTAAGAAATAAAGAAAAGAAGAAAAAAAAACCTAGCTACAGCATAGTTGCCTTTTATGATATTTAAATAAATTATTATATATTTCCATCAACAAAACATAGTCTTGTCAACCACCCCCATCTCTAAGACATTGCCGGTTTGAACTGCGCCACCATCTCTCTCCGTACAACAAATCATGTGAGAGTTTTGCTGGTTCTCACCTTCTCCACCCTGTCAAGACCATACCCTAAACTTTTGCAACTTCTTTCTCCACCTTTTCAAGTGTACTTCTCCAATCAAACTTTGTGGTCACTTGTGTTGTTCTTAACATTCATTATATATATATATATATATATATATAAACAATCTCAAATATGATTTTTTTTAGGGTTTTAATAATTAAGTTCTTGACCTTTCCATGATTTTTATAAAACAACTAAGTAGGGTTTTTCATTGATCTCTTCTTATATATTTTGAGAATTTATTTATTTATTTATAATATTGTCCAAGCTATATATATGTTTATCTAAGTGAGAGAGTTATATAAAAATTTGGTTTCTTAAATTTGAGTCAATGGAGGCATACACTATTAATCACCTAAGTGAAAACTCAAGTCCAAATCCAAATCAAAGTTCAAGGCCAAATTTCTTGTACTCTTCTTCAAGTGGAAACAATCAACACCATCATCATAATCATCATCACCATCATCATGAACATAATCAAATTCCAATTAACACCTTTCATCTTCAATCTAGTGGATCAAGTCAATGTTTTCAAGTACAACCACAACAACACCCTATTGTGAAAACAGAAGCCAATAATAGTTCACAACTTCACACTCCAATTTTTCCCTACCCTTTGATGAGAACAAATATTATTAATCCACACACAAATGTTATGCATAACCATCATCAAGGAGGAGGGAGTCCAAGTTCAAGTGAAGCTGAAGCAATCAAAGCCAAAATCATTGCTCATCCTCAATACTCTACTCTTTTGGAAGCTTATATGGATTGTCAAAAGGTCACTAATTAATTAATTATTTATTTATTTATTCGTTTTTTTTTTTTATCATCATAACCATTTAATTATGCATACCCCATTTTTTATAATATATATTAATTAATTAATTATTTTTCTTATCTCTTTCTGAATAAATTATTTGTAGATTGGAGCTCCACCGGAAGTGGTGGCGCGTCTTGTTGCGGCTAGACAAGAGTTTGAAGCAAAACAAAGATCTTCAGTTAACTCGAGGGAATCTTCTAAAGACCCAGAACTAGACCAATTCATGGTACAAGGGGTATCTTTTGTTTTGGTTTATGTTTTTTTTTTTAATTAAAATATCTTTAATTTTTCTTTATTAAAAAAAAATCTTAAAATTAATGAGTAGAATTATATATTATTATGACATTTTATAATTTTTCTAAAGAACTTTATTTATATTTATATATTTTTAAGGTATAAATTAAGTCAAACCTTTATCTTTGATTCTGTATGGTTTTCTTCAAATTTATTTTTGGGATATTTTCATGTGCAATCAGTGGATACAAATATTTCGACGTAACATAGATCTATTTATAAATTTTATAAATTTTGAATTTTTTTATTTACTTAATATTTAATTCGGAGGAAAAGGAAAGTTGTTGATATAGTTGTAAATTAGTGATATAGATTTAAAAAAACCATTTTCTTGAACAGGAAGCTTATTATGACACGCTTGTGAAGTATAGAGAGGAATTAACAAGGCCAATACAAGAGGCTATGGATTTCATGAAAAGGATTGAAAATCAGCTAAATATGCTTTGCAATGGACCCGTTTGGATCTTCCCTGGTACTCTCTACTTTATTGCTATTATTTTACTAATTCATTTCACTGAAATTTAAACCATCTCATTTATTAATTCTGGATTAGTAATAATATGTTAGTGACGGGTTCTGAAGTTCTTGAAATTCGTAAACTCGAGTGTTTGCTGAACAGAGTCACCTAATTTTGACCAAAAAATATTTCACTTGCTTTCAAAATGGTGGGATGGATGGGAAGAGACGGGAAAGAAAGGGACCCAGATATTTCTTTCATCATCTACAGAACCCTAATCTGCTCCTACCCTATCCTATACATTTTTTTAAAACAAAACATTTATGACACTAAAATGTATATAATTTAAAATTTAAATCAAATATATATATATATTTTTTTTATATTTGTGATTAGATAAATTAATAATTTATTATTAAAGATGTTTGATATTCCTTTTATTGTTTTTAAATAAAAATTAAAGAGTATGTAGTCATCACATTTGCATTTGCCTTTCTAACTTAAGGAAAATGATAATTTTATATACTCATTCAATTTTAAACACAAAAAAATTTAATGTAGTTTGATGTATATTTAATTTTATGAAGAATTAGATAACAATGTGATCTATTTTTTCTAATCTTAAATATATAAATTAGGGCAATAAAATTAATAAATATATATTTGATTATTTTTTATATTTAAAATTGGAAGAGGTAGTTGAGTTTGTATTGATGAGTCTAGATGAACATTTATTATTAAGAGTAATGAATATTTTGTAGGTGGTAAAACCGAAATCCACACGTTCGCAGCTATATGATGGGTTTATTTTCCCCAAGATCATGAGTTCTGACAAAATTATTCTTCTAGGGTTTACTAGTTAATCAATATTTTGCTGACTAAAACTAAAACCTCTTATGTTTTTTGTTGGTTTAGAATGATACATTGAATTGTGGTATGTATGACATTCCAACAACACACACTTTCTCATCATTGTAATGGTCAGTTTTTCGGCCGTCTTACAGCTAATGCCGGTTATTATCAATTCTTTTCCTATTTACAACTACTTTTTTCTTTTTCCCTTTATTATTTTTATAAAAAAACCTCTTTTCTTTTTCAATTCTGTTATTTAAACACACCAAAATCAATTTCCTATTTCGACATTGTATGTTAATCAGTTTAGACCTCGGATTTAATATCCTATTTCTTCGCCACTAAATTTAGAGATAAAATCTTTAAATTTAAAAATTAGTGAGAAATTTAGAGAGGGATTTAACATTTTTCTTGTCTAAATTTTTCTCACTTAAAAGCAATTTTTTTTTTTTTTTAGAAAACACTTATATAATTTTCTTCCTATGTGAACTTAAAAATAGACAAATAGTGGAAGCAAAAATAAATTAGAGAATAGAGTAAAATAATACGTGAAAAACTCTCTCAGAAAAATCTATGAAATGTAGTGGTGTAAAATATTTTCAATATAGAAAAGTAGGATTACAATAGTTCACTTTCTTTCTCACTATCATTCTTGACTTGGATGACATGATGAAACTCTTCACAAATTCTCCTATTTATAGGAGAAAAAAGTGGTTTAAAAACTTCATTAATTAGCGGTAATGGTTAGTCAAATCTTGAATTTACAAGAACTATTGTAAATTAACTTTTCAGATTTTCTAATTTTGAATGTGTAGTCTTAAGGTTCAAAGAAAGTCTCCAAAAAAAACCTTAGAAAGTGCATTCGCCGCTTGCATGTGTTGGAATTATTTGGATGAGTTGACCAAAGAACATTATGAATTACGAGAGAATATCAAAAGATGTTAAATTAGTTACAAATCAATTAGTTGAGTTAGTTAAAAATTACTCCATAGCAAAATGTATGTAGTTTGTGTATGTAATTACTTAGACAATGTTGTTGCATATGACATGTTAGATGATAAATGTGAAGGCGTTGGTTCATCAGAAGAAGAAGATCAAGAGAATAGTGGTGGAGAAACAGAATTGCCAGAGATTGATCCTCGAGCAGAAGACCGTGAACTAAAAAATCATTTGTTGAAGAAATATAGTGGTTACTTAAGTAGTCTTAAGCAAGAACTTTCCAAGAAGAAAAAGAAAGGAAAATTGCCTAAAGAAGCTAGGCAAAAGCTACTTAATTGGTGGGAATTGCATTACAAATGGCCATATCCTTCGGTATGTTATAATTATTCTCTCTCTCTCTCTCTCTTTGCGCACTCTTGTTATTTCCAATTAATGCTTACATTTAACATGCTCACTGAATTTGAATTTTTTTTTTGTCAACAACTTTAATACAAGTTATTATGTTTTTATATTCGACCTAACTAATAGTAAGGATGATGAAAAGTCTTACACTCTCTAGCTTGTTGGGAAATAACCACGTTACTGTTATAATTTATTGTCAGATGTTCTGGGATCACAAGAGACTTTGACAATCTATCTTTAACTCAAGCCTTAAGACATTGAGTCGAATCATAAGAGACTTTGACATATCCCATATTTAACTCAAGCCTTAAGACATTGAGTATATAAATCACTATTCTTACATATATAATATTTAGTTTATTTATAGTCGATGTGTGATTAACCCCTCAAAATGGAACCAAGCGGGAAAAGCTATTACTACTTCACTCTAGCTATTTTCAAAGTGTCCTTTTTTTCTTAAAAAAAAATCAAATAAGAAAAAATGATAATGCCCCATGTTTTGATTTTAATTGAAGCATTGAAATTTATTCTTAGAACAATTTATCTTCCATCATTTTTTATTGTATGGTATTGAACATTTTGTATTAATTAATTTCAGCACTTCTTTTCACTTTATCTATCCTTTTGGCATATTAATAAAAAATGATGTTCCATATTTTATTGTGTCTAATTAAAACACTTGTTGGATATATAATGACTAAATATATAGGAATCAGAGAAGGTAGCATTGGCTGAATCAACAGGTTTGGATCAGAAGCAAATAAATAACTGGTTCATAAATCAAAGGAAGAGACACTGGAAACCATCTGAAGACATGCAGTTTATGGTGATGGATGGACTTCATCCTCAAAATGCAGCTCTTTATATGGATGCTCATCACTACATGCCTGATGGTCCTTACCGTCTTGGTCCATGATCATCATCTTCAAATTCATTCATCACTACCTTCTTATATATATATATAGTTTAAAAGTGCTTAACATTCAGCATCCTATATATAAATAGCTCTAGTTTCAAAAGCATACCACGAACCTTGGTTGTGCTTGTTCTTGTGGAATTAATGTGAGTGTTTGAGTTTGTCATAGTGACAATATTAATTGTTTTCTTAATTAATCAGTGTCTGTCGCTTCTATGAACTTTTGAGTGTAAGTAGTGAAAATTCATTATGATGTTTATCGTTGGATTTTAAGTGTATGCAGTTTCTCTATGATTGTTAGTTAAAGTTATATATCATTGTGACAAATCTTTTATTTTTATTTGTTGTGTAGATAAGGGTTTTAAATTATGAAAAAATTTCATACGATAAAATTGAATTACTCAACACTTAAATCTGTGGAGCTGTCTTCACATGAAAAAACTAGGTCGTATGCTTCATCCACTATAGAGGGCTGATTAACCACTATTTTGTTGTTGTCAGAAATCACCTTAAGATGTTATCTTTACTCAATTTATGTGATTTGTTAGGTCTCTATTTGAGATAAACTAACTGAGTTTATAAAGTCTGATAGTGATTTGTTTTTATGAAATAAATATTTTTAGAGCATAATCTTATATAGTATAAAATAATTCATCTATATCTTTTTTTCTCTATTTATTCACTATCTTTTCTTTATGTTTTTTATTATATCGTCAACTAAATGTGAACTTTAATTTTCTATTTTGTTTTGATGTTTATTTTGTTTAAATTTATTTTAATCTAATATATAAACAGATTCAATGAATAACTTCAGTTCATCGTTTTTTAGTTTTAACAAATTTTTACCAAATGGCATGTGAAATGACGATGTCTCGGAATGCCATCTTTCAACGAAGATAGATATCAAATTATTGTCGATCATCTTCAAACTACCCCGTTGCAAGGGGTTTAAACCTGACAAATTAACCCAGTTCTCTATGGATCGTGGAAGTACCGGCGGAGTAAATTATTGCATTTTCTTTCCATGCGCAACAATTTTCAGCAATGGTCGCTCCTATATACAAAAGAAAATATACGACATTAATATTAAATTAATATTAAATACACAATACAAGTAATAATTAATTAAATATACCTCACCAAACCATAGTCTAGCTGAAACATGATAACGATATCGTGTAAGGACAGACAAATCATGAGGTCCTCCAGGATACCGTGTGAGCTCACCAGGTCTTTCAGCTGCAGCATGACCCACCTCTGTATGCTCTCCCTCATGAGTAGGTGCAGCCTCCTCATGTACCACCTGCTCCTGTACTAGCTGCTCCTGTACCACCTACTCATGTACTACCTGCTCAAGTACCATATGCTCCTGCTGATACATATCCACATCATCATGATGTTCCACATCGTCTTCTTCGATGATCACCCGTCTTCTTCTCCTAGAAGAAGCAGTCGGTCGAATCCTCTCAGGGGGATTCATCGCGGACGATGTCGAAGTATCAGTGTCACATGTAACTCGTATTATTTTGCCGTCTCTACCTCGCGCGCCCACTGAAAAATTAAATAAATAAAACAATAAATTCATTAATTATACAGTTATATTCAAAAATATAAATAAAAAACCTCAAACTTCTCGAAAACTATATATCCAAGTTTTTCGGTAACTACCGAAAATGTTGATATGGAAGTTTTCCGGTAGTTTGTCTGTACCAGAAACCTTTAATTCAAGTTTTCCAGAAGCAAGCTTTGTACCTGAAATCTTTGAATCAAGTTCTCCGGTAGTTTTTTTTTTTTTTTTTTTTTTTGTACCGGAAATGTCACAACCAAGTTTTCCGGAGTGCTTCTTCTGTACCGGAAAACTTGGGCTCAACTATTCCGGAAGTTTTGGAAAAAAACTCACTTTTTTTGTTCCGGAAATGTGAAAAATGAATAGGAAATTTTTTGACGTTTTATTATATATATGAGGGCAAAACTGTCATTTCATTAACAAAATGGGGGTATAGGTACAATTGGGGGGTATGGGGTCAAATTTTCCTCATCATTGGGTTGGATTTTTGAAATATGGACAAGACTTTATCTATGTCACTTATAAGAAAATTTGACCCTGTACCCCCCCAAATTAGCCCTGTACCCCCAAATAATTTTCAAAATGCCAAAAATACCCTCAACTTTTTTTTGACTATTTTACATAATAAAAAGTTAAAAAAATTTTTTCACCCTAACTTCCGGAAAACTTGAAAAAAAAAAGTTTTCCGGTACAAAAGAGAAAACTTGTGTACCGGAAATCTTCAGACCTAAGTTTTCTAGAACTGTGTTCCGGAAAACTTCATCCACAAGGTTTCCGGTACAGAAGAATTAAATTTAAAAAAATTGTTCTGTACTGGAAAACTTCCTACCCAAGTTTTCCGGTACAGAACAATTTTTTTAAATTTAATTCTTTTGGAAAACTTTGTTTTCAAGTTTTTCGGGATACTTCTTCTGTACCGGAAAACTTCTAACCAAGTTTTTCGAAAGTTTTTTAAAAAACCTTACTTTTTTGGTTCCGGAAATGTGAATAATGAATGGCAATTTTTTAACGTTTTATTATATATAAGAGGGAAAAAATGTCATTTCATTCATAAAATGGGGGTATGGGGTAAAATTTTCCACTTATAAATAATGAGAGAATCAGAATAGTTGACCACCAAAATAAAACACGAGAATGAGAATTGGCTAACAATGAGAGAAGTAGAAGATAAATGAGAATAGTCATAATAGACTTGTAATAGTATGAAAATAGGCTCAAAATTTCACAAATAAAAAATAAAAATATTCATATTTATTTCAATTCAAATGGTTATTTCATTTTTTTAGTGTTGTGGTTTCCATGCACTATGTATCAAAATGACCAATTATATATCTTTCTCTAACATTGGCCGATAGAACATTGAATTAAGTTGGCAATGATTATGTTGCATTAGGACACATCGCTAACTATCTATTACTCTGTTTTAAAATATAAAGTAAAAATATTTTAAACAAAAATTAATTAAAAAAATAAATATATTTATCTTAATTTTAAAACACATAAATCAACTTTTCGTTAATAAATTTTTACTTATATTTTCAGATAGGTGACTTCTTAGCATAAAAGAAAAACTACATATATATGCATCTAGTAATTACACAAATTATCATACATAATTAATGCATCTAAACAAATTATCATACATAACTAATGCATCTAAACAAAAGGTTTTCCTAGGATGATGGGTCAGGGAATGGATAAATTTTATTAATATTTTGATTATAGAAAGGATTATGAGACTTTGAGCCAATATTGGTATTGGTATTGGTATTGTTACGACCACAAATTATCTCACAAGAAGGGCAAATGGTAAGTGTGGCTGCTGGAATAATTTGCATATAAAAAGGTGCTGCCACTGTTTGCAGTTCTTGTACCTCCTTTTGCAACTTCTTGTTCTCCTCTCTTAGATTTTCGCAACATTTCTTCAGTAATTCACGATGCGATTCCGTTTGTTTCACTTTTGTCCTGAACATATTAGTTAATGTCCTCATATAGTCTACAAAATTAATATAAGCTTCACCTTCCAATTACATATTACATTAAACATGTATATTTCAAATCAAATTTTAATTTTTTTTTCATAATAAAAAATTTAATGATAAGAGTTCTCCAATCCATAAGCTTAAAAAAAAATACAAAGGACAACTAATATATTTCTATAAAATAACAAAATCAAATTAAATGCATCAATTTTATAAATTTTTTATTTATTTATATGATACAATCAAATTACCTGGCTCTCTGATTTTGAAACCACACCTCTACTTGCCTATCACTCAGATTCAGTTCTTTTGCTAATGTTTGCTTTTGCCTCTGAAAAATAGAGGAAGAAAGGGCTATAAGAAAATCTAACAAATTAACACAAGAATAATTTCTGACCATAGCTAAGATGGCAGTTCCAATAACATTTAGAAAAAAAGTACCAAGTTATTTTAACCCTTATAATTAGGTATGCCAATAAGAGAAAAAAAATTCAATTTGTGTAATATAAAAAATTTATATGGCTATGATCAGCAAAGTATGAAGACGCTCTGTATGCAAGATTGTAATTTTTTGATTGGCTTAATAATCTTTTGTGTTGTCTTCAAAAGGCTAGATTAATTTCATTGTATGAGGTTCTTTTTTACTTAATTCATTAATTATATAAAGTTGAAGTACCTCTTATATTCACTTCAATAAATTGCTTGTAAAAAAAAAAATCTAAAATCATGATTAAGATTAAGATTGAACCTTAGTCAACTTCAAAAGATTAAACTATTATAAAGATAAAAATAATTATCAATTTAAAAAATATATTAAATCACAATTGACTAAATCATATTATATACTATTCTCTCTTTTCCTTTCCAAACATTGTTACTACCATTCACAAGATTACTATAGCACATGTAGGAATACAATTGATATGTGAAATGTTGAAGTACACTTAATTATACTCTGTTTACTAGGAAAATCATCATAAAAAATTATTATTAAAACTAAAATTAGAAAGAAAGAAAAAAAGTAAAAAGTATATAGGAACTAATTAAGAGTAATTCAAAGCAATTAAAATTTTAAGGATATTGATGAATTAATTTATTTACCGGAATAAGAGTAGAATGCTCTCTGAAATTTTCCTTTAACACTTTTGATTGTTCTTTTGTGAGCCTTAGTTTCTTCCTTTGATTACCATTTTCATCAACATGATCTCCCATATTTGTTGGAACTTTCTCTATTTCTACATCAAATTCCTCACCAATCTCCCTCTTGAAGCTTGTTGAGTTCGAAAATGAACACTCAATGCTTGGAGAAGTAATTTGTGTATGTAAATTTTGATCACAAGATTCAATCTTTGAGGCTTCATCTTGATTATTTACATTTCCATCCTCATCTAGTGGTCCTAATGTAAGAGATGGATAGGCCATATTACATTTTGATGAATTTTCCATTTTTTTCTTCTTGCTTTCTTTCTTTCTATGGCCATCACAATCCTTATGTAAATATTGATCATGGAGGGCAAGACCAAGATCAAGTTGAAGCCCTATGGTGGAGGTATAATCAAAATCCATTTTGAGATGGAAACTTTGATGAAAAATATTGAAGGATTTTGTAGCTTGCAATATTTTTAATATGTTGTAGTATGAAAGAAAAAAATTATTATGTGATATCTAAGACATGATAGGAATGCAGAGACTTGTAGAATGGTGTGGATATATGAATTATATACATCATAGGTGGGGATATTTTTGGTGGACGAAGTTATAATCATTAGAATTGTTTCTTTTATATATTTGTTGTTGTAAAATCATTAATAAATTAATTATAACAATTGATCTTTAAAAATTATTTTTGATAAAAATTAAAATAAATCTTATTTAATCTATCTTGTGAGATAGTAAATCGAAACTACGATTCTAATAATTTTAATTTAAATAAATCTCTTTTATTAAATAAAATAGTACATAAATAGTTAATACTATTTCGTAAACTATGTCAACATTATGAAAATCGTTAGAATAAGTAAAGTTTAAGATGCTTGGAAATTAATTTTAAATTGTTACTAAAAATAATTTTAAGTTTTTCAATAATAACAACAAATCT
>JBBPBT010001185.1:4688241-4699552 GCA_037974875.1 Cicer bijugum
TTTTGTTACGTCTTATGCTCGAGAAGGTGGTTTTAATTGAATTTTCGCTTCTTCAACAAAAAAATTGAAGTATGTTGTATACATAAATTTTCATTATTGTATATATTTTTTAAAATCAATAAAATGTAAATACTATCTTAATATTCAAATTGCTTGGTTAATTAATACAAATAATCTCTTTGATTTATGACTTTAATAAGGAGAAATTATCTGGAACAATTTGAATTCTAATCCTAACTAAAATAATTATTAAAGACTTTATCGATTTTACGTTTGAATTCTAAATTATTAGAGTTTTATTTCCGTAAAAGTTAAAAGGTTATAAAAAGAAATTAACCCTTTATACATGATGCAACAAAATAAACATTTTAATAACACTAAATTCAAAGTAATAATTTTTACATTTGGATGAATGCAATTTCACGTCTTGGGTAAGAAGTTATATGAAAATGAGACAAGAAGGTCTAGTCAGAAAAACACAATCACCTTAGATATCACTAAGAGAGTGCACCACTGACACTGAGGTCATTGTTGATATACATCATACTATTTATTACCAGAATGTTGTCTCACATAATTAATCGCATTAATGGACACTATATATTAGGCATGCATCATGCTTCTTTTCTTATAACTATTCTCTGACCTTTTTATTTTTCATAAACAGAGAAAGAAAGAAACAAACAAACAAACAAGCTTTCACAACCTCATCTGACTCTAAAAATCAACTTGGCTTGATCCTCCTTTTTAAGGGGCCCATGTGAAATATACATAGGATTTTTATGATTGCAATGCTTGACTTCATTTCTTGTCGTTACTCTCAAAATTTTGCCTAATTATGGAAGAGCAGAAAAGGTGCTAGAGGTGTTGTCGTAGTCTTGGAAATTTTGGTGCTTAGCTTGTTAGTCCAATGATCATTTGATTAGTGTTTTTTGTTTAGTTGATTCATTATTTGATTAGTTGAGATCTATGATATATCACTTTTAAATCAAGTTATTTTGTCGAGAAAGAGTTTATGTTTTTCAGCTGTGAGATCTTTTTACTTTAGAGATTGTCTAATGTTAAGTTTGAACTCTTAAAATAAAGAAAAATAATAAAGATTTGTTTGATTTATTGTGTATTTCAAACAATCTTTACAATAAGTATTTATAAACTTAGAATAATTATGAAGTCAACAGCTACTTATATATTTGTCATATTTTAAACTTATTAACTCACAAATTACATTATATAAGATTATGAGTAACAATACTACAATAAATAATTACCTTAATGATAGAGTTACAATTCAAAATTGTATAAGTGACTAAGTTGTTAACTTCCATATCAGTTCACCATGTCCTCTATTACCTGATTATCAACGGAATGTGTCTTTATACACATTATAGACTTAGTAAGTTAGTATCTTACAAATGTGGTTGAGTTGGAACCAAAAATATACTCAAATCAAGAGTTTATTAGTTTTTAGTCTCTTTTCAACAACCATCTCCTACTTTATTGCAAATAGTTTATCTAAAAAAGTGATCATATGACCTTTTGATTTTGTAATTTGTTATAGTCTCTTAGGCTTATATTTAGTATAATTGTGAACTCAATAAGACCTAATATTATCTGATTCTGTCGCAATTGATTTTGTGTCAGATGATTGTTATGCACTTGATAGTCAAATCCTTCCATGGATGTGGGCTACCATGCAATCATGAAACGATGAGAGTATTGACATATCCACAAGGCCCTTAGAAATGATTGAACTGGTGATAGTGGCGGCGACATCTCAACGTGCACCCCCTTTTTGCTTGTGGATGTTTTACCATACCAAGTCTAAATAGGGGGGTAACTTCCCGATCTTTCTCCATCATTGAAATTATCCAATGAAAAACTAAAATAATTAAAAGTAACTAATGCAAAACCCTAAACTAAAAAGAAAAAAAAAAACATAAACATAAACCGACCTCCTTCTTGTAGACCTACAACATCAAGAAAAAAAAATACGAATTGAAAATGAGAAAAAAATCAACACTTATCTCTTGTAAACAAGTGAAATAGATGTTTTGATGAAAAACCAAATATTTGAGTAGGATTATAAGATTTTGAGAGTGTGATGTGAGAAAAAAAAAAAACAAAATGAGAAAAAAGAGGAGAAGTTGAATATTTTATTTATATCTATAAAAAATGTATTTCTAGTAACAATATCGTATAGTCGTCTAGAATTTAGAAGTGTCTCTTTTATAAAAATAATTTTGAATTTTTGAGGGGCCTCTAAATATACCTGAGATAAGAAACTTTCAATTTTTTTTTTGGAATACCTAGAGTTTAAAAAAGAATCTATAGTACTTTCTATTAGATAATATTATTATATATTAGTAATAAGGGTATTTTAGACATTTCTATTATTTTGTATATATACTCATTGTAACCCTATTAATTAAAGTTTTGGTTCATTCTATGTTATGAAATCCTAGAGTGGTTGTCTCTTGGTTGTCTATCTTCTTCCTCTTTTCGTTGTTAACATGGTATCAAAGAGCTTTAGTTGATTTTGGGATCTATTGTAAAGAAGAGAGAGACTATTTTGATAGAAAAGACAACCACCAAAAGAGAAAAGAGAAGAGTAACTCTATTCTCGATTTTGTTAAATCAGTCTCAGAAAAACATCGATTTCATATTCGTTAACCGTTGGATCGGACTGATTTTTGGACAGCAGGTTCGCAACATCCAGGTCTTCGTCTTCAACGGTCGGATCAGGGAAACGAAATCTAGAGGGTGGGGGAAATCGTGCTCGCACAACACCAGATTATCCTTAATTTATTTTGTCTCACTGATTGTGTTTGTCGTATTTTCTTGTCATTATTTGTTATGACTGGTGCTAAAGATGATTCTCTTCAAGCAGTTAGTGTTCACCTCAATGGACAAAATTACTCTTATTGGAGTTATGTGATGAAAATTTTTTTGATTGGAAAAGATATGTAGTGTTTTGTAGATGGAACTTCTGTTAAGCTTACCGATAAAAAGGATGAAACTCAATATGCAAAAGATCTGAAAACATGGAACGTTAGTAATTCAAAAATTATTACTTGGATTAATAATTATGTTGAGTTGTCTATAGGAGTGCAACTAGCAAAATATGATACTGCTAAAGAGATTTGGGATCACTTGAAACGTTTGTATGTTCAGTCTAATTTTGCAAAACGTTATCAGTTGGAAAGTGATATTAGAGCCCTTAAGCATAACAATACGACCATTCAGGAATTCTATTCGGCAATAACTAATATGTGGGATCAATTGGCTCTTATGGAATCACCTGAGTTGAAAGTTGTCAAAGCATACATTGATCAAAGAGATGAGCAACGTCTGGTTTGGTTTCTAATGGCTCTTCGTGATGATTTTGAGGGCCTTCATGAGGGTATTTTGCATCGTTCCCCCCTTCCTAATGTTGAATCAGTAGTTAGTGAATTGTTGGCAGAAGAAATCAGACTTCAGACTTATTCTAGTGTGTCAAATAAGGGAATTTTCTCAACTCCTCCATCTGTTTTTGTTGCTCCTGTTCAAAAAGGAAAATCTCAAGGGAAGGTTGGGCTTGGTAATTATGAATGTGCATTTTGCAAAGAAAAATATCATTGGAAAACACGTTGTCCAAAATTAGGTAGAGCATATAAGAAGAATTTTTGGGGGCTATCGTCCAATGTTGTTGATTCTACTCCTTCTACCATTGGCTCTAGTTCTGGTTTTGTATACTCATCTGAGACTGCTTCCCAAATATCAGATATTGCAGAACAACTTCAAAAACTTATTGCCACTCAATCACATGCCATGGCTGCCACTTCTTCTAAAGGTTTGAACTCCTCTGGTATGTCAGGTATATCTTCTTCCATATGGATTCTTGATTATGGAGCATCTCATCACATGACATACGATGATAAATCTTTTGTTTCTATGAAACCTGCCTCGTCTGTGTCAGTTGTGACTGCTGATGGCACTCCTATGCCATTAGCAGACATTGGTTCTATCTCAACACCCAACCTTTCTCTTTCTGATGTTTATTATATTCCTAATCTTACTTTAAGTCTTGCTTCTATTAGTCAAATATGTCATTTCGGTTATTCAGTTATATTTTCTTCCACTTCTTGTTGTGTGCAGGATCCACATTCCAGGAGGCTGATTGTGATAGGCCATAGACAGGGGGACTTTATGTTTTGGACGACCTGCGACTCCCAGATACTGCAGCCTCAACAACTACTACTGACTTATTTTCTAGTTTTCACTTGAATTCTTTATCTTCTAGTTTTTATTTATGGCATTCTCGCCTTGGAAATGTTTATGCTTCTAGATTAAAATATTTGACTTCAACTGGAGCCTTAGGAAAGTTACAAACTCGTGATATCTCAGATTGTTGTGGTTGTAAACTTGTAAAATTTCCAACTTTACCATTTAGTAAAAGCGTTTTTGTTTTCATATGCGCCTTTTGATTTAGTTCACTCTGATGTTTGGGGTCCATCACCGATTCTCACCAAAGGTGGATCTAGATATTATATTTCATTTATTGATGATTACACTCGTTATTGTTGTGTTTATTTTATGAAAAATATGTCTGAATTTTTTGACATTTATCATATGTTTCGTGCATGGTCAAAACTAAACATAACTCTGTTATAAAGTGTTTTCGTTGTGATTTAGGTGGTGAATATACCTCTAATAAATTTTCTAAATTACTTGCTTATGATGACACTCTCCACCAAACATCTAGTACTGATACTCCTCAACAAAATAGAGTTGCTGAAAGAAAACACCGTCATATTATAGAGACTGATCGTTCCCTTTTGTTGTCCGCTTCAGTTCCTAGTGAGTTTTAGGGAGAAACAGTTTTTACTGTTGTTCATGCTATTATTAGAATTTCATCCTCTATCATATCAGGTTTGTCTCCTTTTGAAAAATTGTATGCTTCTACACCTGATTATTATTCTTTGAAAGTTTTTTGTTCTACTTGTTTTGTTCTTCCCACTCAAGTAGAGCGCGGTAAGTTGTCTTCTCGTTCAGCCATGTGTGTATTTCTTGGTTATGGGGATGGTCAAAAAGGTTATCCTTGTTATGATCCTCATGCAAGAAAACTTTATATATCTCGTAATGTTATTTTTCTTGAGCATATCTCTTTTTACTCTGTTTCTTATGATTATCAAATTACTAAGAGTTCTGAAATAACCTATATTGATCCATTTGGTTCTAATGATCACACTTCTAGCAATTGTAATATTGAGAATTACAGGGCAAATACTTCTACTCCACATGATGACATCCCTCTTGTCCCCCCGGCTGCCCAACCATCTCATGCGGTTGTTGATCCTCCTCGTTACCCTTCTCGTCAATGTAAGTCTACTTAGTTACCTAATTTTGTCTATTCCACTTACTCAGCTTCACTTGCTTCTTTCTTAACCTCTATTCACAGTTTGTCTTAGCCCTATTCCTATAAAGAGGTTGTTCTTGATCCTCTTTGGCAGTA
Source organism: Cicer bijugum (assembly GCA_037974875.1). Taxonomy (NCBI): domain Eukaryota; kingdom Viridiplantae; phylum Streptophyta; class Magnoliopsida; order Fabales; family Fabaceae; genus Cicer; species Cicer bijugum. Next base: position 4,693,733 of record JBBPBT010001185.1, read on the forward strand.
GGCTATGGCAGAAGAACTATCTGCATTGCACAAAACCAATACTTGGGAATTAATACCTCTTCCTCCTGGAAAACGTGTTATTGGGTCTCGTTGGGTATACAAGATCAAAATTAAGTCTGATGGGTCAGTTGGCGCTACAAAGCACGTCTTCTTGCTAAGGATTTCTCTCAACAATATGGTATGGATTATGAAGAAACTTTTGCTCCTGTAGCCAAGATGACCACTATTCGTACTCTTATTGCAGTTGCATCTATTCGTCAATGGCATATTTCCCAAATGAATGTCAAAAATGTTTTTTTAAATGGTGAGCTTCATGAAGACGTCTATATGGTCCCTCCACAAGGAGTTTCTCATAATCAAGGGGAAGTTTGTAAGTTAAAAAAGGCTCTATATGATCTTAAACAGGCTCCTCAAGCTTGGTTTGAGAAATTCTCTATTGTGATCACTTCTCTTGGTTTTCGCTCTAGTGAACATGATTCTGCATTGTTTATAAGGTCCACCACTTATGGTCGCATTATACTTTCTCTATATGTTGATGATATGATTATTACAGGTGATGATGTTGGTGGAATTAATGAAGTGAAATTGCAGTTAGCCAAACAGTTTGAGATGAAAGACTTGGGAACTGTTCGCTATTTCTCAATCCAAGTACATTGCCAACATTCTTGACCAGGCTCGTCTTTCTGATCCTAGAGCAGCAGATACTCCTCTTGAGTTGAATGTGAAATATGCTCCATCGGATGGTGTTCCTTTACCAAATTCCACTTTGTATCGTACTTTGGTTGGCAGCTTAGTTTATCTCATGATTACCAGATCTGACATTACTTATGTTGTTCATGTTGTGAGTCATTTTGTTGTCTCTCCCACTACAGTACATTGGGCAGCAGTTCTTCGAATTATTCGTTATCTTCGAGGAACTCCATTTCAAAGCCTTCTCTTTCCATCGTCATCCTCATTAGAGTTACGAGGTTATTCTGATGTTGTTTGGGCTGGTGACACCATAAATCGTAAATCTACCACATGATTTTGTATCTTTCTTGGAGACTCTCTTATTTCTTGGAAGAGTAAGAAACAGGATATTGTCTCTCGTTCCTCTACAGAAGCTGAGTATCGTGCTATGGCATCTACTACTGCTGAAATAATTTGGTTATGTTGGCTTTTGTCTGATATGGGTATCTCTCTTTCTGAACCAACTCCGATGCACTGCGATAACAAGAGTGCTATTCAAATTGCTCATAACTCGGTCTTTCATGAACGCACCAAACACATTGAGATTGATTGTCATCTTACTCGTCATCATCTTCAGCATGAAACCTTTACTCTACCGTTTGTCTCTTCTTCTTTACATATTGATGATTTGTTCACAAAGATGCATTCCGTTAAACGTTTTCGTTTTTTAGTTGACAAACTCTCGATGCTTCATGTTAATGCATCGCGAGTTTGAGGGGAGATGTTAGATAATATTATTATATATTAGTAATAAGGGTATTTTAGATATTTCCATTATTTTGTATATATACTCATTGTAACCCTATTAACTAAAGTTTTAGTTTCATTCTATGTTATGAAATCATAGAGTGGTTGTCTTTTGGTTGTCCATCTTTTTTCTCTTTTCATTGTTAACACTTTTTTCATAAGCACCAAACTAAGAATCTATTATGCTATCAAAAATGTATTTTCATTAAAAATCGTCTAGTTGTCTATAAATGTATTTTTTATAAGAATAATTTTGGAGTTTTAAAGGGCTTTAAATATACACGGGATAAGAAACTTCTATTTTTTTTTTTTTTTTGTTTATTTGGAATACCTAGAGTTTAAAAAAGAATCTACTAGTACTTTCTTGAAAAACACCAAACCAATAATCTATTATACATATCAAATATGTATATCCAATAACAATCCTCTAGTCGTCTAGAAGTGTCTTTTTATAAGAATATTTTCGAGTTTTTGAGGGGCCTCTAAATATAAGCACCCAAACCAAAGGACATGGATCGTAGGCATGGACTTACGAGGGTTGAGCTTTCTAAGTATCCAAATTTTGGTTTATTTCGTCTTACTCTAAATTTAAAGAAATTAGCACGGCTCACTGGACATATATATTGATGTATCTGGGCTGAAGCCCATCAAGTCATTTAATCAAGCCCAAATGTTTTATCTTCAACACTCCTTTTTGTCTTTTATCCCGTTCTCTTTAGAAAAAATTGACATTAATTAGTCTCATATAAAATTGAATAAATATTAAAAAAGTATTAAACCATTAATATTTTTTTAAAAAAAAAATAAAATTATATATGTTTTTATTTATCTGGTGGTTGTGTGACTAAGTTGAATAATTAGTACTAAGTTTATGAAAAGATACGACTATGATTTAATTTTCACATAACACACTTTTAAAGATGAGTGAATAACTTTAAATATCTAATTTGAACACTTAAGTGAAGGTGAGTTTTATTGTCGATGCAAAGAATTGAAATTGGTAAAGATATTTTAAAAGATGTTTTTTTTTTAAACGATTTGTAATTATATACATATAGTAATTGATATTGTAATCCAATTACTCTATTTTGGACTAAGTGCCGCTTTGTTATCAAATAATTTATAAATAATTTTAGTTTCTTAACTTTTTCAAAAGAACACCTATAAATTAAGTAGCCCACTTATTTCATATTTTCATATATAGAAATTTAAAAATAATAAGATTAATGAGTCACTTGACATGTGAATGGTTACATCACATTAGTTAAAATGTCAACATGACTATAATCGATTTAGACTTTTGTTAACATATTTAATTGAAATTTAACAACAGAGACTAATGTTGAAAACATATAATATTGCGTGAGGTTAAACTTATGGAAAATATTTATAGTGGCTAAAGTTAAACGAATAGTATTTTTATAGCGAATAAAAATATATACTTACCATTAAAATTAAGCAAATATGATCTTATTTTCAATCATCTTTTAACACAACCTTAATGCTGTATTTTTGTATTAAAATATTTGGTGCTTGTTGATGGATTTGAGACATAAAATAATTTAAAAAATATTTTTTTTATAAGGGTGTGATTGGGAATATGAGAAAACTAATGTCTAATAATTTAATAGGATTTTAAAGAAAAATTATCATCCAAACCTTCTCCTGTTTCATTTGATGAATTTCCCCATGTTTTGGGGGAGAGCTGTAAATCGATCAACAAAAAATGTTGAAGAATTTTGACAGATAATTTGTTTCCATATTATTAATAAATTCTATCGGTGAAAAAAATCTCTCTCCACCCTTGTCTTGTCGCCTTTGCAAACTTTGAAACACCTTGTAAGTATTTAAAATAACTTTTAAAAGGAAATTATGTTCTTCTAAAAAATAAATTATGTTGTGTTTATAAACTAATCTTTTCAAAATTTATAAAAATAATTTATACGTATAAATTATAATTATCACAAAATTAAACTATATATATGATCGAACGGCCAAACATGAACTCATATATTACGTGTGTTTGCATTGAAGTTTGCAATGGTATCTTTTTAAATTTAAGTTTGTTAATGTATTTTTTTTAAAATAAATTTTTCTATAATATAATTTATGTCTAGATACTTTTTAAAATTTATTTTTACAAAATAAAATTTATTTAAATTATATTGATTTAATTTTTAACATGGTTTAGATTATTATATTGATTAAAAGTTAATTTTAACCGCATACTTATTATTTTTATCAACAAAACTCACGTACATTAAGTATAAAAAATCAGATGAATTACGTAAATTCATACTTCTATCAGAAAATGTCTCTACCTCTTATTTACCATACGAGGTTTATAGGAGAAAAAAAAAACTAATTTGTATTAACAAATTACGTTTAACACCCCCAAATAGAGGAAGTAGACATGTTCCATGTTCTATGGTAGTATGGCTTGGAGTGGGAGGTAGGAAATTAAATGGAGAAATTAACAGAATTAGTCTTCGTACTGCCTCGATTCTCACGACAATTTTATTATGTTGTTGGTCGTTTGTTCAACAACTACAATTGTTTCACATAACAACGATAGTACTATATATCTTTGTTTCGCTCTCTTTATATTATTAAACCTTCACAATTTTAATCCTATCATCACCCCCTCACTTTATTGACCACATTATATTTTAAATTTCATTTATGTATTTTTTTTTCTTCAAAAGTCTTGTTTGACAAGATTAAATTTTTCTTTTGTTAAGACAGTGGTGCCTAAACTGTACCCTTGTCAAGGATTTCGTACAATCTCTCTTATTTTCCTTTCCTTGATTAAAAGTGTTCAGTTGGTCAACTTGGAAGTTGGAATATGTTACGTATCATTAAAACAGTCATTCACATGGCTAAATTTTCAAAATGTTGACAAAAACTAATTATAGTAATCTAGTGAGCGAAATTTACAATTATTATTAAAGAAAAAGAAATGTAAGATTTACATGTTGTTAGTTTGCTCTTATACTTGAAATTATAAAAAAAAAAAAAAAAAATATTTATTATATCAATGGTTTACAAATCCGTTGAAAGTTTGAGAGGAAACATAAAATGAGAAAATATTTTTGGTCAAACACCTTTATTTATTTTATGGTTGGTAAAGGAGTAAGTATATTTTTCAAATAAAAATTAAAGGTGATAAATATTTCCGGTTGTGACCTACAACAAGGGTGGTGTAATGGGGTCCTCACATTATGGGGCGATGTTCTTAGTGTGGTGGAATAGTTTAGATACAAGGTGTTTGAATGCTAGTGTCATGTGCTAACTTTATATTTCATATATATGTTAATTCAGTAGTAAGAATTTAGTTTTATAATATTAAAATATTAAGTTTAAATTTCATATTTTGATTTATATTTTTTTTATTCTTTTTTAATTTTTCTTTTTTAACAAAAATAAGTGTCATGTGCTAGCTAAATACTCATCAATTATGGACCATTACAACTCTGTAAATTTTTGGAACTGGCTTATAGCTTATATATTAATGAATTCTTTTGTCTTCACAAAAAAAAAAATGGCGCATATTAAATCCTTTGTTTACTTTGAAACTAGAGTTTATTGTCTTAGGACACTTGTTTAAAAATTAAAAACTTTGTATTAAAAAAAAAATTGTATTTGTAAGGAATTAATTTACTACTTCTAATATACTTTAAGTACATAATTTATATTTAGAAGCTTAGCAATTGTCAGAGGGTCTTTGTTAATATTCGGTAATTAAATATATAGTATATGTTTAGGGTCCCTGTTAATTATATAGTATTTGTTTTAAGAACAAATTTTGGAACCACGTCTGGAGAGTACTACATGTGCAGTAGCCAGTAGATGACCACTATCATATATAGCTTCTCAATCGAACTCATTGTGCTGCGGCACTGTATCAATAATGTCCGAAACAAAGGAAAAATAAATTAAATTATATATCTTAAAAATATTGTTGATCCTATTTTATTAATGTAATTCTAATAAAGCATTTTTATTGATTGATAAATTTAGTCATTAAAAATAAATGAGGTGTAGTTTATTTAAGAATGTTTAAATTAAAGAAATTGGTATCGGTTTCATTCCTCTTAACTAAAAGTTTTAGATTCGAATCTAGTTTTAGAGATGTACGAAGAAAATCTAATTTATACCCCAAAAATATGAAGTGCAATATAAAAATATTATTATTAAATATGAAAGCATCTCTTAATTTTTGTTGTGTTCAAAAAATATGAAATGATATCTTATCTTATCAAAAAATAAAAGATATTCAATAAAATATATTTTTATTAAGTTTAATTAATTTGATATCTTATCTTATTCTACATAGGACTTGAA
>JBBPBT010001185.1:4700052-4734911 GCA_037974875.1 Cicer bijugum
TTTTTTTAATGAATTAAGAATCATTATTGTTTTTTTGGTGAACGATTTAAGAATCATTAAGTACAACATTTATTTGTTATTAAATATGTTAAACATTATGTACCAAAAAATATAAAATACTAAAAAAATAGCATGAATTTTGTATTTGCACATTCAGTTAAATTTACCGACAGAAAAGTAAGAGACAAAAATTACTAAAAAAAAGTTGAAAATTAAAAAAATGCAGCCCATATATATATACAACAAAAATTGATTCTTGTTTAAGAAAGACAAGAAGAACAAACCTTATTCTCCTATTCTCCTGTTCTGGCAATACTAAATTCCTATAATTTTCTATACAAAAAATACTTTTCATTCTGCCACACTAAATATAAAATAAGTAACATCTTTATCCTCTCCAATATTTTAAATAAATAAATATTACACACACACACACACACACTCTCTCTCTCTCCTATAATTCTGACTATAGAGAGTTGTAAAGGATATAGTAGTAGCTAGCTTACCCCAATCAATCAAAAAGCTCAAAAAGCATTGACACCAAAACCAAAAAAACAAACAAACAACAAACATGGGTAGAGCTCCTTGTTGTGACAAAGCAAACGTGAAGAAAGGTCCTTGGTCTCCAGAAGAAGATTCTAAGCTTAAATCTTACATTGAACAACATGGTACTGGTGGTAATTGGATTGCTCTCCCACAAAAAATTGGTATTATTATTATTCATAACCCTATTTTTATTTCATTATTTATTTCTTTTTCCATTAATTTCATCCTTTTAATTATATCTTCACTTCATTATCATAGCTAGAAGCTTATCATCACTCATCTAGCTAACTTTTTTTTTTTTTTTTTTCTCTAAGATTAACCCTTTTATTGGATTTATTTTTAGGTTTGAAGCGTTGTGGAAAGAGTTGTCGTCTAAGGTGGCTAAATTATCTTCGCCCTAATCTCAAACATGGTGGTTTCTCCGAGGAAGAAGATAACATTATTTGTAGCCTTTACATTAGTATTGGAAGCAGGTACATATCGCATATACACTTTTCAATATAATATATATTCCATCTACAAGCAATATTAATATTTTAGTTTCATCTACATCGATCGATCACTCATATTTATATGCAATATGAAGAAGAATCAAGACCTAATTAATTAAAAGTCTTATGTATGAATTTCAATGATATATATATTCATACCATGCTACTTTTCTATGTATGAATTTGAATTTGGCAACTATAATTATATATTATGTATTATATATATAAATATGAAAAGTGAAGAGCCTTTTGGTTGGTGTGAAAGCAGGTGGTCGATAATTGCAGCTCAATTGCCAGGAAGAACAGATAATGACATAAAGAACTATTGGAACACAAGGCTTAAAAAGAAGCTTTTGGGTAAGCATCGTAAAGAGCAACAACAACAAGCACGTAATAGAACCATTAACAATTTAATTGTTAAGCAAGAAAACAATATTAATAACAATAATAATAATAATATTAGAGTGAGTGGTAGTGAATTTTCTTTATCTAATTTGGTTCATCAAAATATTACTCATCAACAACAACAACAACAACCATATTTACCTCATGTTATGCAACCATTGCTATCTACACCCCCACTACCACCACCTTCAATATTGTCATCATACACAAACCAAGGCTTCAATGACCAAGATTCTATTAGAAAACTACTTATCAAACTTGGAGGAAGATTTTCAAGTGATTATGATCATCCTTCTACTACTACTACTTTTGATGATGGGTTGAATCTTCAATTCTCAAATGCTATTACTTCCTCAAATGAACAAGTTTATGATCAAGAACATGTTGGATCTTCTACTTGTGTTAATTCCAATGGTAACAACAATGTACAATTTGCACAAAATAGTCAATACTTCGAGACGGTGCAAGAACAAGACAAATTCATCCCAGAAATTGATCATCATGATATAGTTTCTACTAATTATCCACAAAGATTTGATGGGTTGGAATTCTTTTATGGTGAAGAAATGAATATTGAACATAAGATAGAAGGTTCTAGTAGTATTAATTGGGGTGAGGCTACTACTTCAACTTATCATCATCATCATCATCATCTTGATTCCAAATACCAATGTTAAGTTGTGAGTTATGAGGTAAGAGATGACACAATATAGTAGTTACACATAGTGTAACTACTATAGAGTTTAGATATTGTGTACATTATTTTTAATTGCTACCATTGTTTGTTTCAAGTTTATTATTAGAGACAATAAAATTGGATATATATGTGTGTCTTCTCTCTTATTAGTCTTTGATATTCCTTATAGTGCTTTATAGTGGCAGTGTGTTTTGTCTGACTAATAATGTTTTGGCTGCTATAAAATTATCCATTGTCTTATATTTTGAAAATTTGAAAATGTTGGTAGCAATGCACTTATAAAGTCAAATGGAGATTAATTAGATTTTATTAGAAATATTCATTAATTAGTTACACGTATGTTTAGAATGGTGTTATAAGATATATTAATTTTTTAATCATATTTTTGGTTATATTTGAAATCATAGGAAATATTATGTATTTGTTATGTAATATTTTAAATGACAATGTTCATGATTGTGATTATGAAGATAATTAAAACTTTGATGGCATGATCTACATGGAGTTAGTATATTATTTTCATGAGGTACTAGGCATGCTGCATGTAGTCTTAGTTATGCATGTGGTTGGTGTGTATATATGATTCCTCTTGAGAAAAAAGAGAGGCACATGCCATAAAGTTCATTTATCTTCAAACATTATGTTCTCATTCAATATATGGTTGCTTGTTGAGTCATTTCTACATGCCTAAAGTAGCATTTATTAGACATAAAATTTATCTATTATTTATAGAGTTCGACAAGTCTTGTATGAAACGGAACATTAATTGCATTGTCAAATTTATTCAATTGCTTGTTTGAATACTCCTTTGGTCCCTTTTTACAAGGATCATAACATATTTTTACATATAATTTTTTTTCTCATTTAATAATATGAATATTTTGTGTATAACTATGACGGATGTGTTTAGTGTGTATATTATATTGAATGTAATTTTAGGTAATGCCTCTTTGTATATGTATAGATAAATTTCAGAATAAAAATATTACATTTTACTATTAGATAATTACAAAATATTTAATAATTTATAAATATTAATAATTAATAATATATAGCATATTACTCAATTTTTGTAGCATATTATTTTGGCGTTGTCTTTAGACTATGTAATATGTTGGAGTAGCCATTCTACATATTTTAATAATATATTATACTAAAGTAGTTCTTTTTAATGCTTAAAAAAAAGATTTAAGTCATGAAATTATTAATAAATAGTATAGTACAATATAACACTGCTTATATATATATATATATAAATAGCACTGCTTATAAATGAATCTAATCTTCCTTGAATCGCGTAATAGAAGCTTTGTAGGTTGTCTTTTTTATTTGTAAGTTACGTGAGTCTCCTAACATTCTTTTGAAATATAATTTCAAGATTTATACTTTATATGCTATCAACTCCTGCTTAATTTAAATAAAATAAAAAATAAGCAATATTTTATTTGATTGTATAATATGAAGCATAACGTAATTATGTGAGAGTATAAAAGAACATTAGTTTGTTAAGATGTGAATCTATATATATATATATCTTCACTTGTCAATACTACATTGCTCTACTTCAACCCCTCTTGAACAGTAATTTAACATGCATAAATCATATAGTAATAACATTGATTTAGCCGGAATTAATTAAATATTATTTGTTCAAAGATTTCCCTTTATTTTAATTTAATCACTTCTAACACCATATATATATTCTTTAATTTCTCATTCACTTTCTTAGTCATCCCTCCCCCAAGCTCTCTCCATAGGTAGGACTAGGAGTAAGGCTTTATAGACCCTATACATATATATATATTAATTAGTTGAAAGCTTTGAATTGGGATTTGTCAAAACAATAAAAAGCCATGGTCCAAAGCATTCATTATAAGTGGCAACTATGCATTCAATAACGTCGTATATGTGATATTTCAAATGATCAGTCGAATACATGATCTATATATTGCTATATCAAGAGACTTTCTAAGCATTGTAGGCTAAAATTTATTCCATTCTCACATCGCATCATTTACATCCATAAAATAATAGGAGCATAAATTTATTCAAATAAAATTAAGTCCATGTTTGCATTCGCTTTGAATTTTTTTAATAAAAAAATTAAAAATTCTGCTAAGTATAAAATATTGATATTATTATATTATATATTATATTTGTTATTTGAACCATGTTATTATTAAATGATATTAAGACAATTTTATATGTAGAAACAAAGTTAAAACAATTTCTTTTGACGAATTTAAAAGTTAAAACAAAAAAAGTTTTGATAAATTAAAAAGCAAATTTCAGTACATATGTAAATAATTTAAAAGGATGAGACAAAATTTTCAAACCAAATGGAAGACAATTACGAGAATTGACGTTTAGGCAACTATTACATTAATAAAAAATATATGAAAGATAATCAAACATCAACAAATGAATATGAGTGAAAGGCACAAATTTGGTAATGAAAGTGTTAGATTTTCAAAACTAATGAAGATTAAACGGAAAAAGTAGTTTAAAATCATAAATGACCGAAACTAAAACGAAAAGAAACATAAAGGAATTTAAAGATTGTGATATGAACTTTAAAATACAATGCAGAAACATAAATGACATAAACTTAATTTAAATGACAATGAAGTAGAAATTTGCATAAAACTTAAAGTGCATGAAACGTAAAGTTTGATATAAAGTTAAAGGGCATAATATGTAAATGGAACAAAAAGTAAAGTGCATGAATTATAAACTCACAAGAATGTAAATGGTTGAATTAAAATACTTTGAATAAATTTAAAGAATCTTAAATGGAGACGTATTTAAAACTCAAAGAATCTTATGTCTCATTAGGATTTCAAAAATCAAGTTAACATTTTTGAATACAGATAATTTGACATATCTTCACATAACTATATTTCCAATGACAACTTTTATTCTTCATCGAATATCTCATTTGTCAATACACAAGGTTACATTTGTTAATGTGTCTTCTCAATCTTGCTTTAACATGACTTAAAATTTGTCATCTAGGCGCTCATATATTTGGTTGTTATTCAATGACCTATAACCTAGCATGGGATAGATGGTTGAACCATTTTTTAAAATAAATATATAAGACCAAAACTTTTTGAAAGTTCATTTACTTAAAAATGTTATATGTTAGCTTATAACTCCTTGTCCTATACATGTTTATATTATTTTTAATCTTTAATTATCTTAATTAATTATCTCTTATCATTAGTTAATTGTAAGTGTTTTTATTAAGTTGTTTCTTTATAGTTCTTGAATTCAATAAGATTTTATGCTTTCATTTCTTAACTATACACTTTTTTTTTTCTCTTACTAGCAAAGCAAAGTAGGTTACCAATAAGCATAACTACTTTGCAACATTTCAATCATATGTAGCGTTGTATATGTTAAAATGGAGTCAACAAAGTTGCAAATTAAAGCTAAGATTTACAATTATTTCATGAAGACATTGTAACCTAATTCACATTGCAAAATGGTCAAGATTGCACTTTTGATTCAAGTAATTTCACCTTACGAGATGACCGACTCATAAGGCGAGCTATGTTAATTTTCCAACGTTGATTTTTATGTCTCCAGGAGACTAAATCCACAGCCATTGTGATGTAAACCAATATTTATGTAAAAAACAAATCGAATTTAAAGGTTATTTTTTGTATGTGAAAGCTCGAGAAATACAGCAAAACACTAGAAACACCAAAAATTTGAAGACTCAAATTTAGTAACAAGTTTTTCAAGATTCATTGATCTCCATATGTGTACTTCTTTTTTTTTTTTTTCCCTTTAATATAAGTAGCTAAATTTATTAACTTAGGATTTGCTGAACCTTCTTTGATTAGTAATGTGGTTTTATTTTGGCTCTATGATTGCATTTCAATTTGGGTTGAGATTGTCTACCTTTCAATCCTCTACCTTTGGTAACTTTGTTCCTATCTCTCTCATAACCCATAATTATCTCTCATCCAAATAATTTTTATTTATTTAATTTAATTACTAATTTATCCTCTAAATACACTAAAGTTACCAAAGTTACCAACCACCAAAGTTAGAGAATCCATTTCCTTTCAATTTCTACCGGGAAATGAGATTTATCATCATGCATGTTGTGACCATAGGAAAGGAATATGGCGGAACAATCATGTGCTTTTATAAATTTTCAATCTCTTAATGCTTTATTTTGTATTAAATCACCTAAATAAAGAACTAAAATTTTTATTGAATAAAATGAGTTATGAGGCAAGAAATTGTCCTTAATCCTTAATAGTTGGTTTAAACTACTTGCGACTAATTTCAAATTGAAGAGAATGTAATTGCATAATAATAGCAAAAAAAAGAGGAGATTCAATTCCTAGTTACACTACTGAACAAAAAAATGATTTTAACTTCTAAATTAAGCGTCAGAATCAAACACTGACGCTAGTTAGCATCTTCTTAGTGACAACACTGACGCTAGTTAGCATCTTCTTAACGTCGGTAAGCTCATGCTAGTGAATTAACTTTGTTTTTGTTTCTTTCATTAAAACATTGGCGTTGGTATATTTGATGCTATGTAAAATATGACATCGGTTGTTCCGACGCCAAATTTTTTAATATGTAAAATATCTTTATTTTTATTTTGATATACTGTTTTGCTATATAACCCTTTTATTTTTTCCCTCAAACCTCACCACATCTTACTCAACGTCAATTTCATATGTTCAAAACTCTAAAATTGAAATGAAATAAAAGGAAACCATGGTCCATGATTGCCGCTACAAATAGAAAAACCATCAGTCTCTTTGTGCAACAATTTTCTATTTGGTCTTCTCTTCGAAACTCTAAAATTGAAATGAAATAAAACGAAACCATGGTCCATGATTGCCGCTACAAATAGAAAAACCATCAGTCTCTTTGTGCAACAATTTTCTATTTGGTCTTCTCTTCAAAACTCTAAAATTGAAATGAAATAAAACGAAACCATGGTCCATGATTGCCACTACAAATAGAAAAAGCATCAGTCTCTTCGTGCAACAATTTTCTATTTGGTCTTCTCTATGCGTTTTTGCGTCCTCTCAAATATTCATCCACTTCCATTTTCGCTGCTTCTCCATTTTGCTTCATCTTCATTATTTTGCTTGTCTGATACTCTTTTGAGATGAGTTCATGTTTTAACCATCCAAAACTTTTGAAATAAAAAATTAGTTATGAGTTAAAAATTTGAATTCATACATTTTATTCCTACCATGATTGGTACTCTACTTTTGATTGTTTTGCTGTATTTTTTGAAATTTTGTATAATTTAAATGAGCTTATTAAATTTATGTGAACTTTTTAGTTAGAGTAAATTTATTCTTTATTATTATTGTTAATTACACATTCCAATTTACTTTTGGTTGCAAAAATTATGCCAAATATTTATCATTCACCTAACAAAAATAAAATTGTTAAGTGAATAATATTAATAACAATTCATATAGAGATGTTGTTATTTACTGTTATTACTAATCACAATTTAAGACATTTGTTAAATTATCATCATTAGTTTAACGTTATTCAAAAAGTCTTTAAAATCTAGCAAACCAGCCCATTTGGTAAATGTATTGAATTAATTTGGGGCTGATATTTTTATTTTTTAATATTATTTTTTGGGTTGGATCTCTACCAAATTCGACGACAATCAAAGATAAAGTGAGGTTCGACGACTTATATGGTAATCTCTAAAAGAGATTATTTTATGAAATTTCAAGTTTTGCAAGTGTCAACAATTTTTATAAAAATGAGACTTAGTATCATAATTCTAATTATATGGTTATTCTTATGTTGTATGAAAACTCTTAGAGTCATGAGAATCATAAAATCAAATTAAATAAGTAACAAATTATTATTATTATTATTATTATTATTATTATTATTATAAAAAAAAGTTATAAATTCTTATCCAATTTCACATATCAATGGATAAAGTTCACATATGATCCTTGATATGCATATGCATGTATGTATCAATTAATTTCCAAAAGTTGGTTTCCATCAATATCAAAAAAAGAAAGACAGCTTTGCATAACTTAAAGTATTTGTTGTTTAGTTACCATACTTTTTGACCTTTAACCTTATGTTCAAAACTAATAACCATGACGATGAAAAATTTTCTCATCAATTGGATATTATATTCCAATATCATTTAATATTTTTTATGAAGTCGTCAATTTTGGTCAAATATATATAGTTGGCATGCATCCTAACGACAACTTTGATTAAATCTCAGTCCCGTCTAATACATATGTTTTGCTATTTTATTGTTGAAATTATTTGGAAATTAATGTCTCAAAGTCTTTCTATGGTCTACATACCCCAATTTTTATTTATTAAATTGTGGGAATGGAATATTGGTATCCAATGTGCTATTAATAACTTATTTATAAGTAATATGTTTTTTTTATCAATATGTTGGTTATCTATTGGTTCTTATATATCTAACCAAATAATTAAATTTAATTGATTAATAAATCAAAAGAACTTAAATTTGAATGATTGTTGAAATTATTATTAATCAAATTTTATTTATTTATTGACTGAATTTTTGAATTATTAAAATTAGATCTCATTTTTTAAGAAACAAGATGGTTAAAAAAATCACCCAATATTATTTTTGTTATGGGTTATTTTTTTATGTAATTTTTGCCATTAGAGATGCCATAAATAAATAAATAAATATAGTTTATCTTAAAAACAAATGAATATATTTTGGAATAAAAAATTAATTAATCAAGATCCTTACATATTATATACTTTCCTACTTGATCTATTTTCAACTTCTATAGATAAGTGTGAATGACAGAGAAGATGATTGAAAATAATAAATTAGTAATTTAGGATTACACTATCACATTCCAAGTTTGCCAACCCTCTAGATGTATAGTCTATGTAGACCTCCCAATTTTTTTACTATAAGTTTATTCGAAATATGATTTTTTTTTTATAGAAAAATAGTAACTTTCAGCTTGTTACAATTAATGATTGCCAGCTGTGAATTTTATTGCACTTGTAATGACTTTGCATGAATGGTAGTTGACTATTCTGAATATTTTATTGTATGGTAACGTATGATCATGATTTATTAGAGTTGGTTGCCCTATAAATAATTTGATACAGCAAACCTAATGATTTTTTATTTATTTTTTCGATTGTTTATTTTGTAAATGCAAAGATTAATACTTCAAATTATATGAATACCAAATAAACAATTAATTTTTACCAAATATTTTAATATAGGTGTGTTTGTATACTCCAATATAAACTCAAAATATTACGAGAGTTTAGTCGAGAAAAACATTATTATCTAATTCAAATTCTATTGAGTGAAAATTTAATAAACTTTGGCTCTTACTATTTCTGATCCAACATTATTCTTTGAGTTACCTACATAATGCACCAAAAAGTATATAATAAATTATTCTTTGAGTTACCTACATAATGCACCAAAAAGTATATAATAAATTTGTAGGACTTCAATATGGATCTACCTCCCACACTATTATTTTCGAACTGAATCAAAAATTAAATCATACTGTATAATTGAACTGAATTTTTTTGAATTGAACTGATTTATAAAAATTGAGAGTCGAATTATTTTTGAACTGATTTTTTAAAACTAGAATTGAACTGAACTGATTTTTATATTGAAAAAATTGAACCAAACCGATTTTTAGTTCGAAAAACTTAATCGAACTGATTTTTATTTCAAAAAACTAGAACCGACATTTATTTTTTAGAAGTAATTATGGGTAATTATGTAAAATTTAGTCTATAAAAAAAAACTAAGTTAAATCAGTTCATTTCGATTCAAAGTAATAAATTTGTTCGGTTCAATTTAAAGTGATAAATCAATTCACTAATTTATAAAAGCAGTGCAGTTTGATTTTTTAAATTGAAGATTAATTCAGTTTAATTTTTTTAACTGAAAATTAGTTCGATTTAATTTTTAATTAGTTCAAAACTAAACTTTATTGACTCCTAGCTTAATAGACATATTAAAGTCATATCATGAAAATAGTTATAACTAAAAGAGTGTGTATTAACTCACTAGATATATTGTATATATGGGTGTTCGGTTGCGGGAATCTCCCCCAATTGAGCGAGGAAGAAAATATAAAAAATTTCATAAATTTTAATGTTTTCTAACTTTCACTTCGATTGTAATTTAATCATTGTAACAAGATATTTTTATAACACTCATTTAAAGTTGAAGTTATGCTATGACTTTTAAGCAAGCCTACTAAAATTTAGATTTGAAAATTCAAGTGTCTTTGGGATCGATATTTTAAAATTATAGAACAATATTCAAGTTGCATAAATGACTAAGACTATTTTATTGGACACCATTTTTTTTATTAAGATAATTGAGAATGAAAAAAATAGAATATATTTTTATATCAGTTAATTTTATTTTCTATTGAATGTGTTAAGTTCTATGTGATTTTTTTAAGCTTATGTAACTTCGAAAATTATGTTTTAACTTGATGGAAATATAATTCATGTTTTGGTAATGTTGGTACATGTAGAATCTAGTAATCTTTTGAAAAATTATAGAAATTGAAAGCTTTCATTATATATATACTTTGAACTAAAACTGCATATATAAAGTGACCGAACTTTTGATTTAGATTGTTATGATTAAAATATAAAAAGTTACCTTTTACATTAGTTATAGTCAAAATTGAGGTAAAAGGTTGCATTTTACATCGGTTATGCCTTTTAGGGATAATGCTAGGATTGTCATCCATAAAAATAAGATATAAATTCATTTTTACCTCTCAATAAATACATCCAACTTTAGTTGACGACATGAGTCTATTTTGTTTTGGAAGTTGGGTGAAAGTGAAACTAGTCCAATATAATCTTATCAAGAGGAGTGCACATGCAAATTCACTATATCCCCAGTAACTTAATTAGTAATTAAAAGTTAATTATTTAAACACGTTACATGTTGTAGCCCGCCAGAGAGCTATAATTAAACAGAAACTTGTAAGCTTAATCCATATTATAATAAGAAAAAAAAGTTAGTCAAATAATTAAAGTTTAAGTGTGAATAGTTTTGGTCTGTAAAGTAGAAAGGGAATATCCCGAAACAAGAACAAACGGGAGAGAACAATCCTACCACAAAAAACCATACACTTCAAAACTACCAAGACAACTATAAGTTAACGCTAAATATTATTATATAATAATAATAATAATAATAATAATAATAATAATGAAGCACTAAAACAACAAAATATTATTGAATTGGATGTGTTGTGTCTCATACTCTATGACACTAACTAGCATGCAAATTCTTCAAACTTTAGTTTAGCCTTTTAGACTAGAGACGTGTTTTATTTGACAAATACATTACTAATTAAATCCTAATGACGGCATAAAATTTGGAATTAGATTTGGATCCCCTGTCTTTGGAGATCATGTATTTTTCATGGTAAAGAATTTCAATACTTTTTAATATATTAGCTTTGAATTTTTTTACTATAGTAATATTCACATTATCAAATGTTTTCATATTCATTAGTTAATATAAAAATTAATTGCATTTCTAATAAAAATAAAATATATATAAAAGACACTTAACAATAAATAGATCTTTAAATTTATATTATTTTCTTATTGGAACAAAAAAATTCTACAACAATTTTTTTTCATGTGAGGGACTGGAGCGAGTACAATTTATGAAAAAAATAAAAATATGCAACATTATCAAAAAAATTAATAATATACATATGCAACACCTTAATTATAATTGTGCTTCATTTTTCTCTCCACCGTTATAGTGACTAAAAATCTAGATTATAAAGACCTGATGGATGTTTGATTTTAAAATATCATTAACAGAAAAAGGTGCATGAGAATAGAATAAGAATTTCGAGACTGTGTCATTCTGATTTTGTATTTATATGAATATTTTAAATTCCTGCATGCTAAAATTTAAATAAAGGGTGTTCTTATGTCATAGGCATGAAGTGGATGCTTTTAAGTTCAGAGAACGATGGCACATGTGACTTGTTTTATTTGGTTGTTAAGTAAATTAATCTTTTAAATAAATTGAATCAGATTTTACAAGTAATATAATAATTCTTTTTAGGCAAGATATAAATTTCAAATTTTTTGTCGCTTAATTTATTTTATGTTTTTTAGTTTGTATCTTAAGTTTTATTTTTTCATTTCGATCATTTTAAGTTAAAATATTAGATATTTTGATCCATCTAATTGTTTTCATTTTATATTAGCTATTTAACTGATATTTTGTAATTTAATAGATTAAAATATTTAATGTTTATTATTAATAGATTTAAAATGAAACGAAAACTACATGAAAAATAAATTGTGTAATATTAATAACTTAAGATATTAAAATGAAAGAAACAAAATTTCTTAAGATACTAAAATAAAATTTAAGAGAATTAAATATAAGTTAAAAAAAAAGCGTAATTTAATGTTTAATGTGTAAATTATTGATGAAAGTCTTGTATAAAGATACTTGTATAAAGAATTCTTTTTCAGTTAAATAGCAATAATGTGGATGTGGACTGTGGAGTGCTTTTTTTTTCAATGGGGGTGTTATTAGATACTGCTGGGGTGCGTGTATAATAACCTCCGCCAATTAAAATGGGCCAGGCCCATATTGTTTCCACAAGATAATAGAAAAAACTGATGCATTGCAGGTTCAGTTGCTGAAGAAGTAAAGCATGGCGATTCTTTCTTCTCTTGCAATTCCTTCAACAACTCCCAAATTTCGGGTATTTTTTTTTTTTTGTTGTGTTTTTCGACCTTAAATTAAACATCTTCGTAATGAGAGTGAAAAAAAAAAGTCAAATAATGTCTGAAGTTTCAGTTTCTTTAGTTTATGTTCATCCAATATATATCTCCAAATCTTTCAAATGTCTCTCTAAACTCTAAATCAGAATTGTATTCTCTTGCTATGTATTAAAATTAGGTTTTCCTTTTCTGCGTTATACCCTTAATTCTGTTAATTAAAATAATCCTTAAGGTCATAAGCTGTAAATCCCTTGCATTAGGATGAATTGTTATCTATATTAATTTTTCTTTTATTAGGTGGAAATGCAAGTGGTAGCTGTTTTTTTAGGACTGAATAGCAAGTTTATCTTAAAAAGTTATATCAGAACAAGACTTGAAGAGAGACACTGATTTCAAAAAAAGGTAAAGAAGTTTTGGTTGAAGTTGAATTAAAGAAGGAAATGCAACTTAAGTTTACAAACTAGAAAGAATGGGAAACGGTTTGAGATTTAGGCACATTTGAATATACAACTTAATTAAGTGCTTGGCAAGTTGTCATACATTACTTATGTATAAGCTATTTTTGAAACAAAAGATAAAATAAAGTCAAATGTTTTATATGAGCTATAAGCTCTTCAGAGTTTATGGAAATAAGTTGAAAACAGCTTTTAAGACATGTTGTAAGTTGTTTCTATAATGAGTGTTTACGCTAGTAGATAAGCATATATAAGTCAATCCATAGAGGTCCTTTGATTAGGCGGAAGTTGAACTGAGCCTTGCACTCATATCAGTGGTAAACCAAATTAATTTTATTTTATTTATAAAAAAACCAAGTAAAACATATTGGATAGAACATAATATTAAGATTAAATATATTATATAATACATCTTTTTATATTTTTGTTATCTTGAACCGACATAGCTATCTGTATTGTATGTGCAAGGGATTCCAATTAAGTTGAAGTTCCAACCATTTATGAATGATGCTATACCTTGACACATGATGGAGTTGTTTGAGTTTTTGCAAACTGAAATCATCCCAATGTTCATTCATTTGTGTCAATATCTTTCATTCTTTTTGTGCAGTTTCAGCCGTTTCGATGCCAACCCTATCATATTCGTAGATGCTCAGGAATTCATCATTGTCGTAAAACATTTTACACTCATACAACTTCAATTAAAGCATCAGCGGCAGAAGACCATAATAAGCCTAATGAAGTTAAGATGCAGATTGGGATCATGAAGGAAAAACTCAAAGAAGCAATGCCAAGCTCAGTTCAAGAATTTCCTTGGAGAAAAGCTCAACATACACTTCTAGACAAACTACTTCTTCTTGTACAAGAGGCATTAAAGTGGTTTCTTATTATATATTTTATCTTTGGTTCTTTATCGGATGTTGTATATACATTCTTTATAAATTGGGAACTAATCATTCCAGTTGGCCTCTTTGTTGGCTGCCTTATGGCTGATTTCTTCAAGGAAATATCACAGGAACTGTTTCGTGGATCCGAGGTATAGTTTGTATTATTATGTTATTGTGCCACAGCTCCATCCAGTTACTCAGTTCCTTTGTTTATTACAGTCTATTAATAATCTTGTTTTTGCTGTATCTACTCATGAGTTGCCACTTGACAGGAGAATGATTTGAAATGGCGTGGTTTGGGCTTGGGTTTCCTTTTTGTGTTTGTCAAGTTTACATCAACATGGTTTGCAACACAACCAAGGGTGTTTCTTTTGCATGTTGCAAATGGTGGACTGATGCAGCTACTGTGGTATTGGAGAAATTTTATGGAAGATGCAAAGAACAGACAGGAAAATAGCACGGCTTCCGCTTTTGGAGCATAGATGGATGGTGGAGTTTGAATTTTTATCGCACCAAACTGACATTAACTTCAAATTTCTACAAATATGTAGCCCATTTGATTCGGTAATCTTTCAGCCTGTTTCACCTTTCCTTCGTTAATCGTTGTTAGTATCATTTAGAAGCTGCTAACTACTGCCAATCATCTTGTTCATATGAACTAGTTGTACTCCCTGCTCATTAAGTTGATGAAACAAACCCAATGGAGCAAGTTATGAGCATCATGTAACATAGTATAGTTACCTTACCCTGTTTTGTTAGTATGTATTGCCAATTAAACATCTAGAAAGTAATGTTATTGTTTGGGTACGCCTTTAATCAAATTCATGCAAATAGTAGCTCACCTAACGGGGTAAATATCTATCGAGGAAATAGTACACATTTTACCTAAACCTAATTATGCTTCTAGTTTATTGATAGTAACCATAGACTCAAAATCAGGACCAGACAGAACAGTTGATTTGGTAGATTGATGGATCAATCAATTCAAGTGTAAAATCTAAAAAAAAAAAAACGACTGATCCTATAACTGGTGGAAACCACTTAGTTTCTGTTTTCTATTATTGTTTAATTTGATAAAAAAGTACTTCTAGCCGAATAAAAGGTCAATGTTATATAATTATTTCTGGTTTGATTATGGTTCAATTATTGTTGAGACTTGAGCTTGTGGGCCATTGCCCACTGCATTGATTGATTTAATGACCAATTGATTTTCAAAATATTGATAATTACGCGTTCATCAGTATATACAGTGACCATATACACACACAACAAAGATGAGATGCAAAATGTGTTGGGATAGATGGCTGAACCTTATGCGATTTGGATTTAAATTTGAAATTCTGCAGTTGTTAGATTGCATCTAAATTTTGTTATAAATTATCAATGAGATTGGTGATTCTCTCTATACATTGTATAGAGGTATATCTCCCCTAATATTAATTTATTTATATTATAAAAAATATGTGATATAGAGACAGTATGACTTACTTTATCTTGATAAACACAGTTTATTTTCAAGTTTCTTGTTTGAAAACTGGAAGAGCGATTAGTTTGAAAATTATAAAGTTCACATATGCAATAAAATTCATATACCTGTGAAGAAAGGATTTGAAATACTTCAAACTAACTTTGAATAAATCAGAATAAATTGGGATTTTCTTTTCATGTTTGTAGATACTCGAGCATAGTTTGAAAAATAAATTAAAAAGTTAAGATGCTTGAAGATATGATAAATTTGAAATGCTCAACTAAATTCTTCGAACATATCAATAGAAAATATATAATTGAAATTAAATTAACTTAACTTCATTATCGTTCTTGTAGTACAACAATGAGAAAGAAATTGCATGAGGCACATATCCTCCATTGGAAAATCCAAAACTAAAAGGACCTATATATTAAAAAGAGGTGTGAATTCTACAATGGACTGTCTCAATTAATAGTTTGACATTGACAATGATATTTATACAATTTTACCAACTCGATCAAGTTCTCCAACTTTTTGAATTTAGAATTTGTCCCACCACCAAAGCCATCCCCTTCTCTCTGTTTCACTCTTTCATCAGTTTAGCTTTGACATTAATCATGTATCTTGTGTTTGTTATTTGCAATATGATGAAGACTAACATCTCTGCAAAGGTACATGAAATCAAATGATTTCTAAATACAAATTACATACCTTAATTATTACTTTACAAATCTCCTCGTGCTAAATTTACTTTTTGCTCACATCTTCACAAAACAGCATTTGCTGATTTCAAGCAGATATCGTACAACTCATGTTGACATATTCAGTAATCAAATGTATCTTGCAATTTTTCAATTCTAAAACATCCAATTGACAAACAAGAACCATTCAGGCCAAATACCAGATTTCACCTTTGCAATATTTTTGCGACAGATCAGTCTCTAATCAACAATGCATTCAAAATCCAAATGGTCGCAGTTCCAAACACAGAGGTAAATCTATTTTATTCATCCACCCATCAAATAGATTTTTTATAGCGATAAGTCTAATCATCCACTACCGAGATATTCATGCTAACAACATGAACTAGATCTGCACTTTTGTAAAATACGAGTCAATTCTTTACCAACTGAAATGACTCGTCATGTAAGCTTTCAATTTTCAATATCACCTGCAATTACACAGCATTTTTATTCAGAGAAAATTTTGATTACTTCTACTCTTACTCTTATTTGTCTATTTATCTTTAATCGAATATATATTTTTGAAGGGGAAATACTTTTTACAATATTCATTTTAAAATATTTAATGAACAAATGAATCAAGAGGCCATCATTATCCATTATTAATTAAATAAATGTTCATGCACTGGATCGGGCACATCAGGATTATTCTTAATAATCAACGTACAAGCTGGGTCACTCATTTGATTTCCACCAAGTACCGATTTATCCGAGCTCGAACTCGAAGTGTGATGGATAGACCCTGCTGGTCTATCTTGTTTACCAATTTCTTTGCCTGAAAAATGAAAGCAAACATAGCAAAGTTATAAACATTGCCTAAAAATTAAAATTCCAACCAATATATAATAAAGCAAACAAACCTTTTTCTATATCTTCTGAAATGTTATCAACAAGCCCCTTGTCCTCTTGTGGGCTGGAGCATTCGGATTGGCTCGAGGCATGTGGTGCTAAACTGGGCTGGTTGTAGGCTGATCGTATTTGTTCGTAAATATCTTCCATCTTTCCACATTGTTCATCTTTCTTATCCATGTCAATAAGAATCTAAAACAAAATGAATTAAGTTCAAAGCTGTGAATGAAAGACTATGGAATGGAGAAGGAGCAGTGAGAAAGGGAGATTTACCTGTGCTGAATGGCTTCTAAATACTGGGAGAAATCGTTGTCTACAATACTGATGAAAAAGAAGGGTAACAATGAGCAAGGGAATGGTAAATCCAGATGCAACTGTGGAGCGTTTTAGTCCAAACACCCCAAGCGCGATAAGTTGAGCAACTAGCAAAGAGAAGACCGTTGTGTTGTGTGCAATCGGCCAGTATTGTCCCCCACTGTCGTATTTTGTAATGTACACGTTGAGAATCTGAAAAAGGCTACAGTCATTACAGAAGCTTTTCCTAAATGTGAAAAATATAAAGCATGGAAACATTCATTTAATGACAGAAAGTAGACTGCGTCGTGTATTTGGGTATGCAAATCATCCTAGAAACAAATCAAACATGATCATATATCATTGCATGCATAGATGTAGATGCGCATTGCGGTTTTTGTTTTTTTATTTCCATCTGACTATAGCTAGAAAACTGTCGGGACAAGATGGATATAAGTAGAGAAAGTGCCAGGATACATAAGAAAAAGAGAATCAAAGCCTTATGAGTATCAAGTCACACAATTTCTAATTTTCAAGCGTGCACTCAAGACCTTGACAAAATATAGTAAATGCAAATGATGACCAATAATAAAATATTTTTACACTTTCAGTCTGATCATTTCAGCCAAAAGGAAGTAAAATATCCTTAGTAACAGGGTTCCATGAGAGCTAAGCATTAATTTCCAGTTCCCACCTTCCTTTAACAATTCCTTTATTTTATATTAGTTTCATTTGTTTTGTTTTATCATTTGTTTTTGTTGAAGTTGTGGGATTTTACAAAAAAGGAGGAGAGAAAATAATAAGGGTTTGAATATTATTGATAATAGCTTAATGCTGAATTGATTACAATAGATTCAATATTAATCTCTATTTATAGAGAAACATAGACTAAATCCTAAATTAGGAATAAATCATAATAATAATGAGAGATATTCTAAGATTCTCTATGATTATAAATTGATCATAGAAAATAACTCAAGATACTCTAATATATAATATAAAAGATACTATAAGATATTTTCTAATATTCTAACACTCCCCCTCAAGCTAAAGTTTACTAAGTTTTAGCTTGTTACAAGAAAACAATGTTTTGCTCCGTAAAATAGTTAAAAAAGATGGAAAGGCAACTCAGGGATGCAGGTGAAGTCAGAGAGAATTGCTATAAATACAGCCTAGCCAGATAGCCGGAATGATCATCAGCATGAGAGAAATTCATGGCAAGCAGTTGAACAAAGCAAGGTCCGTCCTTCTAAAAAACTGCATTTAGAAGCTTCAAACCAATAATATCAGAAACTCAAAATATTTAAACTTGAATTTGCTTCAAGGAGAGAGAGGCATGCTTCAAGGAGAGAAAGGCAAGGCCAGTATATCTGGGACAAAGATAGGGCCAGTGCATCTGAGACAAATTGTCATGCTAAAGTGTGAGTCCTGAAAATAAAAGATATCGTCAAAATAACCATCAATGGAAGAAGAAGTCATCACTAATATGATTCATCTGTGGGAAAAGGGACACCACCGGAATGATCGTCGGTGGAAATAAAAGCCACTGTTATAATCTATTAGTAAGAACTAAATTGCATGACAAACACCAAAGAGGAAGCAGGAGATGGCGGATCTTGAAGGTAGTAAGTGTAACCGTAGCTCGAAACTAGAATACTTGGGCAGATTCAAAACTGCGAGGTTGAGGCGTGATTGACTAACCAAGCAGCAACTGAGAGGCGTCAAAACGCGTTGTTGCACGCTGTGGAGATGGCGGCGCGACGGCGGCGCGTGAGATCTACTTGCAGGAGAGATTAGCAACGCATGTGACGGCTTTTGGCGACGCACTTTCGGACATGACCTGATCTAGAGATGACGATGCTGTTTGCTGGAAATAGTGGCAGCGGCAGCAGTAGCGAATAGAACGGAAAATGAGTGAAACGTGTCGGAATGTTGGAAAAGAGAAACTATGATTATATTCCCTAACTGTTGGGAACTCGGCAACGGAATAGAGGCGAGATCGTTCAAGGAGGATCGAAATAGGCTCTGATACCATGTTGAAGTTGTGGGATTTTACAGAAAAGGAGGAGAGAAAATAATAAGGGTTTGAATATTATTGATAATAGCTTAATGCTGAATTGATTACAATAGATTCAATACTAATCTCTATTTATAGAGAAACATAGACTAAATCCTAAATTAGGAATAAATCATAATAATAATGAGAGATATTCTAAGATTCTCTATGATTATAAATTGATCATAGAAAATAAATCAAGATACTCTAATATATAATATAAAAGATACTATAAGATATTATAAGATATTTTCTAATATTCTAACAGTTTTGTTAAAACAAAGTAAGTGATCTGAATCGGGAAATAATATTAATTTATAATTATATTTATCAATTTTCCTAAAATAAGTTAGCCAAATTAAGAATTGATTTGATCCTCTTAATTTGTAATTATTAGAGGAAAATGTTGTAACTATTATTTATACTAAGAAATATTAAAGCAAAAAATATCAAACCCTAATTTGTGATAGGGTATCATAGGTTCAATCAAACTTGTGAGTTTTTAGTTAATCTTGACTTTATTCAGCAACACTCCACTGGGTCGCTCTTGAAAATCGTTCCTTCCGTTCTTGATACTTGCTTGTTTCGCGATTATGTTGCGAACTCTCAACCATAGTTGTTTGCGGTTGATTGTTCAACTATTGGTTTCATCTTCGCAATTCCTGATTGTCTTTCACAATTTTCGGTGTTGTGATTGTGCTTTTGGATTGTTTCTCGCTGTTGCTCGTTACTGCGTTTATGGGTTTGTTGATCGCGTTTCTGAGTCATTCTATGCTCGCTGTTGTTTCTTGCTTGATCGCGTTTGTCTTCTCAATTGATTTTATTCTTAATTGTTTTTCTACACATTACTATGAAAAAAAAAAAACTTTGTGCACATGCAAACTAATGGCTTCTGAAAAAGACAACTTTTGTGTCCGTTTTACCGGTATGAATTACGCTGCTTGGGAATTTCAATTCAAAATGTACGTTAAAGAAAAGAGATTATGGAGTCACCTTGATGGAATTTCTAAGGCACCGACAGAGAAGGCCACCTTAGATGCGTGGGAAATCAAAGATGCTCAGATTATTTCTTGGATTCTCAATACTATTGATCCACATATGTTCAATAACTTGCACTCATGTAAATAGTTTGGACATGTCTAGGGGTAGGATTAGGCCAGGCCAGACTTTGAAAGACCTGAGCCTGGTCTACAATCTTATTTTTTAAGCCTACGCCTATCATAGGCTTTATTTTCGGCCTGGCCTGACCTTTTTAAAAGTCTGGTCTAACCTGGAAGCCTATTTAAAAGTGATATTCATGTTAAAATATTTAAATGCTTTACTAATAACACATGATGTTGCCTACATATTAATATCAATGTACATATTTATATATATTAACCAAAAAATAATTTTTTTAACAAAATAATTTTAAAAAAATCTGAAACAAACATTCTTTAAACACTAAAAAATAATTTTTGATTTAAATAATAGATTTTTTTTTTTGAAACAAACGCACTCATTATTATCTCTTACAGAAATATGGAACGACTATTGAGTGATTGACTAATTGAACAACTACCAAATATAGAACGGCTACCGAATATAGAACGACTATCAAATATAGAATCATTACCGAATATGGAACGGCTACTGAAATATAGAATGATTATTGAGTGATTGTCTAATTGATAAAATTTAAAATAGGAAATAATATTATTAATATAATAATATACAATAATATTAATAAATAATAAAATATATATAGGTCGACCTATCAAATCTAATAGGTTTTTTTATAAATCTGAGTTTGGCTTACTTAAATAAATAGACTTTAAAAACAATCTGAGCCTATTATTTTCATTAAATAGGTCAGACCATAAGTAGGATAGGTCATAGACCCATAACGGACGATCTAGCTTATTCCCATCCCTAGACACGTCGTTGCAATAAGAAATTTTGTAATTATTGCAAGCAGCAAGGTCATATTATCTCTGATTGTCCCACGCACCCTCCATGACCAACACAACATTTCGTACAGGCATTCCATGCCACTACGAGCTTCGCAGTTGGTTCTTCCAATTCTAGTGCCTCTAATGGTGGTGCTCTACAGCCTGAAATGATTCAGCAAATGGTACTTTCAACTCTTTCAGCCTTGGGAATTCACGGTAAGACTTCTAATGTTTTCAATCCATGGTTTCTTAATTTTGGTGCATCCAACCACATGACGGGATCTTCTAAATACTTGCACAATTTACATTCTTATCATGGTAATCAGAAAATTCAAATCGCTGATGGTAATAATATTTCTATCACTAATGTTGGTGATATCAACTCTGATTTTCGGGATGTGCTCATATCACCTGGACTTGCTTCCAATTTATTGTCGGTTGGACAATTGGTGGACAACAATTGTAATGTTAACTTTTCTCGTAATAGTTGTCTTGTACAGGAGCAGGTGTTGGGGAAGGTGATTGCGAAGGGGCCTAAAGTGGGAAAGATTGTTTCCACTTCAATTTTTTCCAATCATTTATCTCTTGCTTGTAATAATGTTTTGAATTCTAATTAGGATTGACATAAAAATTGGGTCATCCAAACTCTGATGTCTCATTTAATTAAAACTGGTTTGTTGGAAAATAAAAATGTTGTTTCTAATGTCTTTGTGTCATGTTCTTTTTGCAAATTGGCTAAAAGTAAAACACTTCCTTTTCTGGTGTTCATCGTGCTTCCACTTGTTTTGAGATGATTCATAGTGATGTATGGGGAATGTCTCCTATAACTTCTCATGCTCACTACAAATATTTTGTCACATTTATTGATGATTACAATCGTTTTACTTAGATATATTTTCTTCGGTCTAAATCTGAAGTGTTTTCTATGTTTAAGAAATTTTTAACATATGTTGAAACTCAATTTCAAGCAAGTGTTAAAAAATTTCGCTCTAACTCTGGTGGTGAGTATGTGTCTCAGGAGTTTCTTCAGCAAAAAGGTATCTTGTCTCAACGATCATGTCCAAATACCCCTGTTAGAATATTAAAAACTATTTTATAATATATATTGTATTATATTAGAGTATCTTGAGTTATTTCCTATGATCAATTTATAATTATAGAGATATCTTAGAATATCTCTATATTATATTAGAGATCTTATAATATTAGCAAATATCTTATAAAATCTTTTATATTATATTAAAGTATCTTGAGTTATTTTCTACGATCAAAGTATAATCATGGAGAATCTTAGAATATCTCTCACTATTATTATGATTTATTCTAATTTAGGAATGAGTCTGTTTCTCTATAAATAAAGATTAGTATTGAGTCTTTTGTAATCAAGTTAGCATAAAAACTATTATAAATAATATTCAAACTTTTATTATTTTCTCTTCTTCTTTTCTCTAAAATCTCACAACTTCAACATGGTATCAGAGCCTATTTCAATCCTCCTTGAACAATCTTGTCGTTGTTCTGCTTCAGATTTCCCAACAATTAAGAAATATAATTATAGTTTCTCTTTTCCAACGTGATCATTTTTTTTTTCAAACGACACCAGTTTCACTTGTTTCCGTTCAGTTCGCTACTGGCACCGTCACTGTTTCCAGCAATCGACCATCAATTTTGCCTCTTCCAGATCGGCCCACATCGCAAAATGCATAGCCGAAAGCCACTGCTCGTGCCTTACCGTCCACCGCACGTCAGATCCACGCATTGCTGCTCTTGGTAGCCGTAAACCTTCGACTTCGGTCCTTCAACACTTCACTACTCATTTCTATTTGTATTCATCCACTGTCGCTTCTGCCATGGTTGTTCACAAAAGGATGAACCCTACCTAGCCGCCAGTTGGTTTGTTGCTTAATTCAGTTGTTCTTAGAGTAACATCCAAATGGAGTTTCACTCCCCCTTTTGTAATAGGGTTCGAGATACCCTGTTTGCCCTATGATATTTTTCGTTATTTATTTTTTATGGGTTTTTGGTCATTTCGTAATATTATATTAAACACTACTACTCTCTTCCAGAATTCCGATTAGTTGCATTCACCAAAGCCAAGCAGTCAAGCAAACTACAACCGTTTAAACCATCTCAGGTTGTGCGACAACGTCATTTTTTACATTAAAATTAAAGTTGTTCTTTATTGGCTTCATTTTACTTCAACAAATTTGGTGCAGAAGTTCAAAGCTTATTTGGCTTTACCACTTTGGTTGATGTTGAACAACGTCAAATTGCCTATGATTGGCCGTTCTCTGTCCATCTTCACCATGCGAAGTAGATTCCGATGGAAAGAAGAGTACGTGATGAGATTTGAAACTGAACGCGTTGGCTATGCAGGTAAAGGTCTACCACCACCAACAGGCATTATGGTCACAGTGATAGCAATCTTTACCATTCTTGGGTTTCCACTGGCAATCACTTATAG
The DNA here is from genome assembly GCA_037974875.1 of Cicer bijugum. Classification (NCBI taxonomy): domain Eukaryota; kingdom Viridiplantae; phylum Streptophyta; class Magnoliopsida; order Fabales; family Fabaceae; genus Cicer; species Cicer bijugum. The sequence goes on from JBBPBT010001185.1 coordinate 4,724,136, forward strand.
TGTTCCATATGCTTTGATTTCCACTATATTGAATCATTGGGACTTGGCCAAGGGTTATTATTAATAGGTGTCTGGTGATAGTGGTCCCACAAATTGTGATGTCCTTGAAAGTGGACCGTGGGATCAGATTTTCGGTGGAGGAAACTCTCCAGCCTTTGTCGTGGCAGCTGTTGCAACCCTTATAAATGGGCAATTAACTAACAGGTTTGGAAGATTTGTAATTCAATAGATGGGATTCTTCTTGGTGCACGATTATTCTCTCTTCGACAGTTCCAGATCTGTCTTTACTCTCCAATTTTGATCAACAATATGTGTCATTGTTCAAAAAGTTGTTATATCTCCTATTTTGGACACAGTTTCTTATTTCGTTGATTGATCATGACTTCGTTTTGTTAGAGTCGCATTAATTCTTCTTTGGTGTTTGTCATGCAATTTAGTTCTTACTAATAGATTATAACGGTGACTTCTATTCTTACTGACAATCATTTTGGTGGTGTCCCTCTTGCCACATATGAATCATATTAGAGATGACTTCTTCCTCCTTTAATAGTTATTTTGACAGTGTCTTTTATTTTCATGACTCACTTTATCTTGGAAATTTTTCTCAGATACATTGGCCCCATCTTTGTCACAGATGTATTGGCCTTGCCTTTCTCTACCTAAAGCATGCCTCTCTTTCCTTGAAGCAAATTCAAGTTTTAATGTTTTGAGTCTCAGTTATTATTGGTTTGAAGCTTCCAAATGCAATTTTTTAGAAGAACGAAGCTTGCTTTGTTCAATTGCTTGCCATAAATTTTTCTCAGGCTGATGATCAATCAGGCTATCTGGCTAAGTTATATTTATAGTAATTCTCTCTGACTTCACATGCATCCCTAAGTTGTCTTTCCATTTTTTTTTTTTTATTTTGTGGAGCAAAACATTGTTTTCTTGTAGCAAGCTAAAGCTTAAGCTTTAGCTTGAGAGGGAGTGTTAGAATATTAGAAAAATCTTATAATATCAATTATATTATATTAGAGTATCTTCCGTTATTTCCTAGGACAATTTATAATCACAGAGATATCTTAAAATTTCTCTCATTATTATTATGATTTATTCCTGATTTAGAATTTAGTCTATGTTTCTCTATAAATAGAGATTAGTATTGAGTCTTTTGTAATCAAGTTAGCATAAAACTATTATCAATAATATTTAAACCCTTATTATTTTCTCTCCTCCTTTTCTCTAAAATCCCACAACTTCAACACCCCCAACAAGGTATCTTGATGTAACGCGCACCTTACTTCTTCAAGCTTTTGCACCATAGCTGTATTGGGTGGAGGCTTTTTCTGCAATTGTCTTCCTGATCAATTGTCTTCCTTCTACGGTTATTGATCTTGACTCCCTTTTTTTCGTCTTTTTAAAATTCAGCCTGATTATAATAATTTACATACTTTTGGATGTGTGTATTTTGTTCACTTACCTCCATTCTAAAGACATAAGCTTGGAGCGCAATCTGCTCAATGCGCATTTATGAGATATAGTCACCCTCTAAGGGTTTTGTGTGTTATGATGTTTCTAACAAACGGGAAATAATATTAATTTGTAACTATATTTATCAGTTTTCCTAAAATAAGCTAGACAAATCAGGAATTGATTTGATCCCCTTAATTTGTAATTATTATAGGAAAATGTTGTAACTATTATTTATACTGAAAAATATCAAAGCAAAAGGGCATCAAACCGTAATTTGTGACAAGTGATTCATCTTATAAACTTATGCAGAGGCTAACCCGTTTTCTCTTCACGATTTATACATAAGTTCTTATATAACAAGTGTTTATATTAAATAAATACTTAAACTATTTATGCGAATACCCCCTCAATTCTTAAAACAAAATACAACGAAAGAAAAAATAAAAAGAATCTCCTAACACAATTTAGGGAGTTTTTATGGATAAGGGAAAAATTCAGAACAATGAATTCTGTAACGAGGAAAAGAGAAGACAAACACTTGATATAAGTACTAACCTGGTTTCGGTAAACAAGGTAAGCAAGGAAAAAGTAGATCAACAAGAAGGGAAGCATTAGAGGTGCCAGAATTGAACAGGTGAACCCAAGAAATCCAAACAGTAAGATCCTTGGAATTTCGGTATGGTATGGAAAAGATATGCCAACGTTAAGTGTATCATCATCCTTAACCCTGAGCAGGAATCTCTGGAATAGATTGTATAAAAGAGGACAAATTTGCATAACTTCAAATCCCAAACTTGCCCAACCAGATGACAAAACATAAGTTGTGAAGAAGGTAGCCTGCATACCATGAAAAAGCCTTGTGAATCATGACTCACAGAAGAGCTATCAATATATCTCTTCTAAAAGATAAAAGAGTGTTCCTTATCAGTGTTGCTCAAATCACAAATACATTCAAGCACACGATCATTTCAACAATAAAGTACAACAATACTCTACAACATCATAAAGTAGGTCTAAATAGAGGGTATGTGATTTAAAGTACACACTGTCATCTAGAAATCTAAATAAATCACCTGAGCTGGCACTGCCTTTGCAAGTTGTGCAGGCAGGTCTGTTATGCTATCAAAGACTAAAAGTTGGTTGATAACAGAACCAGTAAAAACATTAACAAAAAACACATTCCAGATTGTGAAGTACAAAACTTTCCAACATGCACTTTTCTTCCTTCGACTGCGGGAAATACAACCCTCAACTGTTGAAAATAGCATCATCACCGGTGGAACTGCACACAAAAATAAAACCAATATCACACTTGGTAGGTAACCAGTCACCAGCTGGTTCACATATCTCCTGCACAAAAAGAAAGAAAGAATCAACTTACAGTGAACTTTATAGCAATTCAAAAATTAAAAATACCTATCTAAAACTCCATATTCCATGAGTTAAACTGGTAAATTACATTTCCCTCCTTCGAGATATGCTTTAATTACAATGTCCTCCAATCTAATTTCGAAAAGTATAATTGCCTCCCACAAAGAGATGAATATTGCTTTTCACTTCAGTTTATTTTAGTGTAAACCAGTTTTGTTTTGTGGGGAGTAGAGACATTTTTCTCCCTATGCTTCACACCATCGACATGGGGAAAGATACCACTATGCTTATTTTAAGAAGACAATGAGGTATATAAACATAACCTTTTAGCACTGCTTATGTGACATAATAAACTATTTTTATAAAGTGACACTAATTGTTGTATTACAAATGTACTCAGAGATTTGAACTTTGTCCCTTTACAACGCCAAACTCCTACCACTGAGCTAGCACCCATGGACAAATCATAAACTAATTAAAATCCCAAACAATTAGAAACTTTAACTAGCATGTGAATACTGATATCAAAGATAAAAGTTGGGAAAAAGCCAAATAAGTAGGAATAATTAAACCACTCAAATGGTTACTCATTTAACCACACTTTAAAGTTTAACAAAGTTAACAAATTGAGTTTTTTTTGGTCAATTTCTTTTTTCTAATTTTTAAAAATAACATTGTTAATATAAACAATTCCGTACATTAAGTGTAAACTTAAATATATTTTTGGTTCCTACAAATATACCACTTTTTGTTTTTAGTTGCTATAAACATTGTATTTTGTTTTAGTCCTTCCCCACTTTTTGATTTTGGACTTTGTTGTTTTGTTTTAGTTCGTGAAATATTTGTTTGTGTTGGAATTGATCCCCATGTAGAACGTTTGATTTTAGTCCCTCCAATATGAGCTACATAAGGAATAAAATGAATATTACAGGGATCAATTCCAACATGAACAAATTGTACAAGGATTTAAAAAACCAAGAATTTCTAAAGCAAAAAAGAGATCTATTTGCAAGGATTAAAAACAAGCAAAAAAATTTAGAGACTCAAGCAAAAAGTGGTATATTTGTATGGACCAAAAATATATTTATTAAATGCACCTATGAAGCACATAAAATGAAGTTTAACACACAACTTATATCATGCATAATTCTTTTTCTCGAAATCCTTATCCATGTATATGGTTAAAAAAGTGAGTTCAACAATGAGTACAGAAGTAGAAGTCCATGACATTCATCCCTCAAAGATGCAGAAACATCTTACTTTTTAAGTACCCCTGTCAGAAAAGGGAACATTTTCTGAAGCTTATCTAGTTGAGTCAAGCCTTGTACAAATGTAACAGGGATAAGGAACACCAGCATGAAGGCAATTGAAGCCGCAAGTGTAGCCATCTTACGGATCCAAAGTTGCCTATATCGTATGCGAATATTGGACCAGTGAACATCATGTGGTTCAGGAGCCATGTCTGTCACCCATATCATAGGATTTGATGTTTGCAAAGTCTGAGCAGCCATAAGAGCAGCATACCGACTTTTAAAGAACACAAAAGCAGCTGGGGATTCCTGTATCAGAGATTCAAACTTGAAGCATAAATTAGTGAACATAAAATAAATGTTATCACAAATTGCTTACTTTATGTAACTACTAAATGACAACAAGGATTATAATAACCTGGATTTCAGTCGATAATATATAATGATAAAACACACAGAAGAAGATAACACTAACAGCATTGAGTTGAGACAACATAAAAAAGTATTGGTTTCTGTCAAGAATAAATACATGGCTAGTGACTAGTGTAATACGAATTATAATAATGACCAGTTCAGATACATGGCTAATACACAAGAAGGAAAGTCCAAATTATGTTACAATTCAGGCAGAACATATACCTTTTTCCTTGTATCTATGTCAGTGTAGCATGTGCTCTCATGAATATCACCCATCTCATTAGAATCCTTCTTAAAAGAATTTGTGGATATTCCCGAACAGCAACATGGCACAAAACTTGGCTTACAAGTCTTTTCCAATGAACTTTCTCTAAGAACCTTGCACATATGTTCAGCCTCGTCCTATGGAAAGAAGAGTAAAAAATATATACATAAAAAGCTGTTCTCTCAACAAGAGAAAAACAAGTTTATATTATTGGAAAAATAAAAAAAAAAATAAAAACACTTCAAATATCATTAAAAATTGAGGTTAAGTTATATGCTCTAAATTCTAGAATCATAATCAAAGCCAAAACCCAGAGAGAGGGGGTTAGATGCTTTAAATAGAATATGTTTTCATTGAATATAAGTTTAATAAGATTGAAAAGTTAAAATAAAAATAGATTTAGAAACCATAGTCTGAAATATAAGTTCAATAAAGCATTTATAGTATGATGATTTAAATGGATTTTTTTTCTTATTTGTGATATTTTATACACATTTATACGGATTTAGATAAATATATATACAATTTTATGAATTTTGAAGGAACTTACTATCCATGTTGCGATCTCAATTTTAACTACATTGAACATATCACATACACTATTATCATATTCAAAGTCTTTAATATTTCTCTTCTTTTATTTAAAACCCTATAACTTCAACAAAAAGAAAACAACAGTATGATGATGAAATGAAAATATAAAATATTTTAAAAAGGTAAGAAGCACACCTTCAGTTTCTGAACTCTGCCAGACTTATAAATCATTTGGTGGGACAGATATGTTGATTCATGGTAATATGAGAAGAATTTGTTCACTGTGTCACAATATGATTTGTCTGCAGACCAGGGAATTGATCGAACAAGAACAGTAAAATGACTTGGACTTGGAGGAGATCCAACAATATGTAGAAGCCTCAACTTAGTAATGCTCTTGTATTCCTAAACAAAATGTCAAAAACACCAATTATTAAAGAATTGGAAAAGAAAACTAGAAAAGAAACTCGTTAGGCAGAGAAAGCTCCTTACAAAGTAAAGAAGAGTGCAAGCTGCAAGTGTTATGATGTATAATGCAAGACAATGAGCCCAAAGCCTGACATGCAAAAGAATAAAAACCACAACTAAGTAATCAATTTGGAGTTTGGGCATGTATTCCTGAATAAAATCATGAAATTTTACTTCATAACATCTAACTTTTCTAGAAAAAGAACAAATTAGCATAATAAACTGCCAAATAAAACTCGAGTACTTTACTCAGCCACGAGGAAAAGTCAAATGAGAAAAAAACATAAGATGGCCATTAAAGGACACACTAAAGCCACATTTTTCTTTGAGAGTATTGTTCATTCCTACCTATGAAACTTCAAGTAACCTTGCATATTTTATTGCTTTCTTAGCTTGTACATACTATTGGACATTCTAATTAAACTAATATAATGATAAAGAACCAAGGGGGGATGGGGAGTGGGCCAACCTCCTGATCAACTAAGTCCTTCGCCGTGCATCCGTAATGTTTACTACACCAAGATTATGTGTTGAGGAGGTACAATGGATGGTAATCATGCAAAAGGTGGAGAGAGAGAGATTTCTAACAAGGTGATTATGTGGAGGGAAAGCGTGGGGTAAGAAGGCAAAACAGAAATTTGGAGAGTTATTCAGCCTCCGGCTTGGGTCTTAAGCTTTTGTGCTGTGGGATATTTCTTCTTTCAGTTTTATCATTTTTTTAACAGATTTTTCAGAAATAGTTCACTGTGTAATCTTTTTGCAGCGATATTCAGTAAAAGTTACAGGTTTTCATGATTGTTTTCTGAGTTTCCATCACATAATTAGTTCTTACATTGAAAAATAAGATATAACTCTTACCATCTTGAACCTTGATTGACATTCTCAATGGTAAATACATCCAGTGACTCCAGAGGTATATGCTTATGCATTTTGCCATTACCATTACCATAGTAATTCACAGGAAGCACTAGAATAATGCAGATGACAGCAGCAATGGAAAAAACTCGAATACTGCAGGAGTCAATAGCAACATGGACAGTTAGTATAGTCCCAAGATGGACAGCTGAAACTTCTTTAAACTTACTTAGGCTTTTATTTTATATTGGTTCAAAGTAATATAAAATCGGGTGAAACCAAACACAATAAAACAGGTCAAGTAACAAGTATAATGATTTACTGTACTCAAGTCAAAAGTGCATAAATTCCATAAAGACTACAATGCAAACTCACTCTTAACATCACTATTTTAGTTAATTGATGAGTCAACTGGCATATCTATATCAGTCAGGCATTATGTATAGTCAACAACAATATTGCTATTTTCTCTGAGCACAAATCTCAATAATTTACCGGTATATAAATACATAAAATCATCATTATTGGTGATAGACAGTTAGAAACATTAGCCACAGATCATGAGATTAAAGCACAAAATTTAATTACATTATTTCATTAGATTTTTAGTACTTGTATTGTACCATCCAACAGCAAAACATGCAATCAAGTATGCTTTACAGATGAATCGTTTATTTCCAAGCCATTATAATGTTTGTATGCCTTTGGCACAGCCACTCAAAAGATTGACTTTCATGAGAAATTATTATTGAAGTTATTAATATTGACCATGACAAAGAGATTTTTATGGTGCATCATGTGAAATACTATCAAGTATACATTTGTAACGTATAATCACTCAGTTCATTTGGTAGATTTCAGATTAAAATAAGATTCAGATAATAAAGCAATCCAACTCTGGTGCAATGTTCACCAACATAACACGAGGCTAGGAGCTTAAACTAGTCAAATTTTAGAGGGATTGAACAACCTGAACACAAGTATCCTTACAAAAACAACAGCATCCAAGCCACCAACAGCCAATATCTCATCCTCAGATGTTTCCCATGCTTTTAATATCCAGCTAGGAGAGGGAACAAATCTGTCTAGCCAGAAATCAACGTGTCTTGAATGCCGAGATGCAAGTCTCCGTCCAAAGTATACGTTAACATTGCTAGGCTGTTTTCTTAATATAGAATAAAATGAAAATAGAACCACACACACAGCAATATTAATTCCAGCAGAAGTTAAAAGAGCAGCAATGTCCATCCCTGCTCCCTGTACTGTGAAAGTCGACAAATCTCATTACCCATGAAGAAAGTCATTAGAAATCTGAACCATGTCCATCACCTGAAAGAGTTAAAATCAAATCAATGCCTCCATAAGAAATGGTCTCGTTGGACACAAGTACAGGAATGCACCATTGAAAAATATTGCTTTCCTTAGGTTAAGATGTAGCAAAAGGTCTATCCGTAACTAGGGATATTTTCACCATGTAATAAAGGGAAACAGAACAGATATGTAAAGAACTAAAATGAAAAAATATTATAACTAACTTCAGAGTTAAAGCTAACAGACACATGCTGAGAGATATAGAAATTAAGCTTAAAATAACTCTAAGCAAGAACCATTTACTTTCTCATTTTATAGTCACAAAGGTACATATCTAAAATTTATCTCACACGCTGTACAATAAAAATATTTCATTTTCATCATTAGGGGAAGATTCAAGTATGCAACTTGTTCTTGTGTGAAATTTTAAAATAATAATAATACTAACTGGAGATTAAATTGTCAACTATTCTCTAAGTCCATGACCCAATTTAGCTGCAAGTTATGGATGATTTGATAAGGCAACTCGTACAAGTATGAAAATCCACTTGGCATTAAATTTCATAAATTCCGTATCCCCTTTTACCAACAGATACCAACCAATAGCAATAGCCCACTTAACATTGTGTTTGGAGTTACTGAAAATTGGAATTCATATTATTTTAATAATTGATTTTATAATCATTTTTTATGTTAGCAGCTCATTCGAAAAAGAGAGACTTCATTACTTGAATTGAATTACAAATCAATTACCATACTCAAAACACATTAAAGATCAACCAAATTGATTTAATATTAGTAATTTTTTTTATCATCCTTACAGTGGTGGGTACATGATTTAACAAAGGAGGAAAAAGTCAATACTAAAGTTAAAATAATAAATCAGATCAATTCACAAGATACCTGTTTCCAAACACACTCAAAATGATTAAAAAAAAAATCAAATATTGAATTTACAAACCCCTACTCAGTTTCCATGCCGTAAATTGCACATAACTAAAAAGAAGTTCAGTAAATCACTATCACACTACAGTAACCAGTAAAATTGAACACAATTGGAATTCTATACTTATCTCTCTAAACAAGAAACGATTCACACACATAGCCGAAACAGATTCAAACTAACACAACACAAATCGTATAATCAGTCATCTCCTTCCGGTAGCCTATATAACGACGGTTTAATTATATTTAATTAATTAATTTTCTCAAATTTATTACTGCTATCGACAGTAGTATTGGTGTTCGTAACAAGTTAAACCAAACGCCAAAAAATTAAATTAAAAAACTCAAATAAAGAGAATGATCGCAACAAAATTCCATAAGAAACTATCAACTGAATGAATGAAAATGAAAAATATAAAACGGACGAAATCAAAACAATAATGAAAGGAAGCAATAATCAAATCAAAATACCGAAGAAGAGAACGAGAAAGCAAAATGTACCAGCACACGGTTGAACAATTCGTCGATGAAAGTCAGAGCCAGAAAAGTAGTTGAAGAAGCGAATAAGAAAATGCTGAACGAAAAAGCAAATGAAGAAAGTGAGGCTTAAAAGTTAAAATTCACACAGAACGTTGCACACGTTGCTTCTACTTCACAAGAACGTGTGTTTGTGAATATAAATTGAGAATTGATTCAACTGCAACAAACGAAAATCGGAACCCTACGTTTTAGATTTTTTTTTTTTTCTTTTTTTGCTTTTTCCTCGCCACTATTCTTTTCTCACTTCCCCGAAAATCTGAATAAAGAACAAATAGGGAATCGCAGCAATTATCAGTAGCCAACGAACACACAAATAGTTTATGGCGACGTATAACTAATCATTAACCACAGAAAAAGCCACTTTATAGAATATTAATAATAATTCATTCAAAGCATAATATAAAAATAATAATTCATATTCACATGCGTATGCATAAGGTTTGGTAATTGATTGATTTTGATTTTTTGGAAAGAAAGAAAATAGCGGGAGGAACGGATCCTCCACGTGGCAGACACCAAGGCGCCAACCATAAATGGGGTGCATAACCGCCCTAACTGGCCACGAATGCTTTTCTGATACGCTGCATCGCGGCGCATGACGCACGATACGGGCATGTTTCATGATGATGCCATTTGGCTGATAATGATATTGTAATGACTGTTGACTATTTTCCAAACGTTTAAAATGAATAATTTATTTTTAAAAATAAAATAAATATATAATAATTTATCATAAATTTCTATGTTAATTTTTCATTTTAAAAAAACAATTATTTTTTTAAATTATGGTGCCGACTTGTTGGATGTGTGGTGGGCTGAAAAACACGTTCCGGTTGCTTGATACAGGCCATAGTGGGCCCACCAATGTTGGAAGGATTGGACCGGGTGGGCATTCTTGTTCGTTTAGAACTCTTTCATAACACGCCTTAATCATAAGACAAATAACCCTTATAACCCCACACCTAATCGCCTACCCTATGTTTTAAAATAAAATATATTTTACTCTGTTTATTTTAAAAATACTTTTTAATTTTTTATGAGTTGTTTTAAAATTTTATTTTTGAGAAATAGATAAAAATTCAATTAACTTGAACTAATATTTTTCAAAGTTGAAAACAAGAATACAAAATTTAGGATTTGAGTTTTTTTTTTAAAATAAACTAAGTGAAAATTTGAGCTTTTTATAATAATTTTTTAGTTTTTCAAACGTAACTTTTAAAAAAAACTTTAATTTAAGTTTTTTTTTAAAATTCTGCTTTAGAAAACTTGAATTTTCAATACATTACTAACTAAGCATATTTAAATTAAAGGTTTATAAGGATACAAGGGAAATTTGCAAATCATCTAAGAGTGTGTTTGCATATATGG
>JBBPBT010001185.1:4737470-4767984 GCA_037974875.1 Cicer bijugum
AAAAAAACATCATTTAATAGCGTAAAAAATAATATCAACTGTACATGATGGCTTAACTTTAGGAGTCTAGCTAATACGTATTTTAAAAACACATGTTAACAATACAATGTAGAAATTTTATCTTTTCAATAATTTATTCAATTCCCCAAAAATTTAAAAATTATTTTTTGCAGGTAATATTTTGCTTCAAAGGCATGTTAACAAGACCTCTAAAATTATTCGTTAAATTATAATATGCTGTGATTCATTGTTCAAACACACCTCACTTTCTTTATCTTTTACTGTTTATAATTTTTTTTGTTGACTAACTTAAATGAATGCTAAAAATATTTAAATCTAAAAAATCTTATAAGTAATTATATTTTAAAATCCGCAAGACTTTGTTTTTCAATATAATCTTTTAAAATTTCAATGCAATGCAACCACGCAAGTCGATTGGAAACAAACTTAAACCTTAAAAATATAAAGTAAAACAAAACCTACAAAGGCATATTCTGCTCTTTCTTGTGCCACTGTATAATCTATAGACTGAAAATAGAATTCATTATTTCCTCATTTAACAACAACATTGGAGTAGAGCAAATATAACAATATTTAATTTATATTTCACAAGAACAAATATAGGAATATCACTTCAGTACAACAATCACCGCCACTTCAATTATAGATCCCCTAATTCAACTTATAATTAAGTTAAATACCAAATCGATTCGTCCTTTGTTACCAGGAATTGGTATTTCAAAGAATAAATATATATCAAGCAGCAGCAAAAGTGATACACCATCTATGGCGAGTACTTATCAATGAATTAAATTACCTTTTGTAGAAGAAAATTTTTAGAAGAAAATTTTTAGAAGAAAATTTTTAGAAGAAAATGAAACAGCAACTATGGATAGTGGAACATCTATATCAATGAAGAAGCAACAAATCAGTGGAGTGACTTCAAGTGGAATATCTGGCATCGTGGAACATATGAACTCTTTGTTGAAGCCTCCTCAAACTTCTTATTAACAGCTTCATTCTCCTCTAAGTTGTTTTGAAGGAAAAACTTGACCCACCAGGATGAACTCCTCATCTTGGCCTGAAGCAACAGGAATCAGTTATCTTTGTATCTTAAAACTTTAAAATAAATGGAAGACTATAAAAATATCATCGGCTTCAAAAAAGGTTGAAGCCATGAAATAGAGGACCAACAATAAACGCACAGATAACACAACATTACTCTTCATGTAAAATCCACTCACCGCTCTTCCAAATTTAGAAACATCTGCTACCTTGGCCTTTTGATTGGTTGGAATACCTTCATTTGTAGATCAGATATCAGATGTCAATGACAGGTTCAAAAGATTATAATAGCATTACTAAGACAGTCTAACTACTGAATAATTCTTGTATTGACGCATGAATCTGGACACTACCAGTCTACCAGCACAGGCAGTATATTAAAAGCTCAAACCCCTAGTGTAACTCAACAAATTTACTGCCAAATAGATCATATATTCGCGTTAGGTCAAACACGCTACTTCAAACAGAACTTCCACTCTTAAAATTGTTGGGGGGAAATTTAAGTTTGTAAATGTTAAATTGAGTGCTATCATTACATAATAAAATTGCAGTGCTTTTGAAACGGGATAAAATTGCAATGTGAATGCGTTCAACTTCAATTGGGAAGTTGACAGTTTTCAATAACTTTGGAAAGGTGAGAGATAACCTAATATCCTTCTAGTGAGTGTCTCTAGTAAATGAGTGCCTATCACTCCTTACAATTGTTAAGTGGGCTACTATTGCAGGGTTTTACATACAACTTGGGGGTGGGTTTTAAGTTTTTACAAACGTCCTTCAAGGACGTTGGGAGGAGGGTGCTGAATTACATAAATTTGTGTGTTCTATTTGCTTAGCATGTGCAATTATTCCCAAAATCATACTTTAGCTATAAATTCTAATTCATTGAGCATGCCTTTGATGTTTGAACCAAATGCTATGTGGTATAAGTTAATATTCATCAACACCATTAAGCTCTTTTAAAAACCGAACTTGACATTTGAAAAAAATTATAAATTTCTGTAAAGCATGTGAATCAAAGTAATTCTCAAAAGACATAGTTTCATGTTAATGGCAATGGAAAGAAATTCCTATAACCTTCATTTCCCCATTTGGGTTGAAAGGACGGCGAACTTAACTGATTTAATGCAAGTTGCATGTTAAAGAAATCTCTTTGCACAGAAAAATAAGTTTACCCATTGATGGGACTTAAGATTCCATAAAATGCTCTTACCAGTGAATATCACTAAACCATCAGATGATACCCTCACCAAATCTGGAAGAGTTTTATTGAGGTATCTGGGGGATAGGTAATCCAGAGTATCTGAAACAATTACAAGAGAGAAAGATTTTGGCCTATATGGAAGAGGAAACTTGACATCAGCCACACGCACACTGCCTCTACGGATTAGTGATTTGCAATTACTATCGATATCCTCAATATCATATGGTTCCACACCCCAGGCTTCAGTTTCATCCTCCCTTTTCAATTTAGAGACCACATAGCAAGTATCAGGACCAACATGCAAAACTTTATGCATGCTATCTCCATATGTTTTCTGTAAAGTAGGAATTGCACGTTGGACCTCTCCACTGCACAAATAATCACCTGCATCCGCAAGTTATGTATATTATTACAACATATATGGAACCTACTTAAATGGAAAACTAATTGCAACTCAATATAGCTAACGGTTGATATATGTACAAACAAGCAAAATCTTAAGGATCAAGATACTACTACTAATATGTTAGACGAAGGAGTACAGAGCGAAAGATGTTTTACGTTAACACTCCACTTGTTTGGGAGTTTTATCAAATGAGGCATTATGATTGGGTGTATGGTGAGCAGATCATAGAGGAGTGTGATGTTCAACAAAAAATGTAAAAGTTGCAGGCATACTTTCATATTCCAGATGATCCCTCCATCCCACCCCTATCCATTTTTATGAATATTTCAAAGGGAAGGATTTTCAACATCCAAGCAAAGGGAAGGAAACCCAAAGCTCTTATTGTGCTCATTTCTCCAGTTTCAAGGCCTCAAGAGAACATGTCTATCAAATAACGGATTACTGGTAACCATTAACGATTCTAAAGAATGTAGGTTGGCAATAATTTGACAGTTTTGTCTACCATTTTCCTAGATCTGTCTTTTTTCCTCTCTTATAATGCATACAGTTCTGTCTTTATTTAGTATCAATAATTGGGTAGTACCATAAAATTTACCAAATACAATTGAATGAAGCTAAATATTTTGACATGGCAGACACGAATTGGTTTTGGCATCACACAAATATAGAACACAAAATTGAATCTTATTTCAACATAGTTTATATGCCTTCTTAGCCAAGTTTTCTACACAAATAAGTGAAGAATTCTTTTAGTGAGGAGTGAGGACTCCCACTGCTATGTTCTCTATCTCTCCATTTTCTCTCTTGAAGCAAACAGGAGAAAACTCCATTTTCCCCCCCATTTTCTTTTGTATCAAACAATGTGCAAGTGAAGAAAATAAACAGGCAAGTCTTTATTCTGCTATGGACTCTAGGAAGCTTTGAGCCTCAGATGGACCACCACAAAACACCACCAATTCCAGAGAGTAGAAAGTGTTTCATGAAGTCTTGACTATAAAATAACATTGTGATAATTGTGATCCTGTGATCCCCCCACCCACATTTGATGCAGCGATCTCTCTTGTGCAATATCCGAGGAGAAAAGCATCATATTGTAGAATATGCAAAGCTCCTGCACGTTCACATACACATGCACGACCTTGCTTTGTTGTCTAAGACTTCAAATTGAAAATTCATCAAGGGTATAATTAATTACTCCTAGTCCTAGGAAAATAAACAATATTTGAAGTTTTCCTAATAGGTTACAATTTAAAGTTACAACCAATATCCAGTCCAAAAAAAAGTTACAAAATATATAAAACAATATATTATGCGGCATAATTATTGCATACCAAATAAAAGACACAAGTTACAACCAATTAAAGATAATTAAATATGGCATAATAATTACATTTACATATCAAATAAAAGACCACCAAAATAGAAATTGAAGTTGAAAAAAAAATGATAAATCAGCAATGAAGAAAATATAAAATTACCTTCAACCTTGCTAACTGAATCTATACGGCTTCCATGTCCACCTATAATAAATTAGGGAGTGTGAAACAAATAAAATAAAAAAGCTTAATCATCACTTAACGTATTAATAATAATATAATATATAATAATAATAATATACAAAAAAAAACCCGCCAGAAAACACATGATATATTACATTGAAGTAAACAACAATAATAGGAAACAAACCTGAGCCCCTATACAAGTAACCAATGAGAAACAAACCTCCCTACATTATTGGTATTGCAAAAACAAAAGCAAAGTCAATCAGAAAACTGAGCTAAGCACCATGTAAAATAAATCTAAATTAATCAAATGCTAATTACATAAAATCAATTGCGATTTAAACTCTCACCACAACTATAAGCCCAATTGACAAAACTGGCGAAGTTTTCGATTTACTATCACCGAACCTTCTAGAAGGATTTCCCGCTCTCCTTGGCATCATATCTTGATTCAGATTTAATTACACAAAATTGAATAATCTGCAATATTATAAATTATTAGAAATCATAATGTTTATTTATCACATTAAAAGTATATATAAGAAGCGTAATGAAAAATAAAAACTCGTTGGAAAAAGACTAAGTAAGAGAGAGATAGATCTGAAATGAAATGAAGGAATTACCAGTGAAGAGTGTTATTGAACTTGTTGCATTATTATGAAAACGCTAGATCTGAACTAAAGGTGAGAAAGAAAGAATGAAAGAAAGAGAGAGAGAGAAAAAGAAAAACAGAGTGATGATATATATAAGAAAATATTTAATGTGTCGCTAAAATAGAACGGATAGATTTTGATGCTTGAAACAAATTCATTGAGTGTCGGTTGGTAAATTTCCAAGTAATGATTATATATGGGCCAGATATATGGGCTCACTGTTGGCCCAATTAAGGCCCAATAAGATATCTATGATGTGCCACGTCATATGGAGTCCAACCGAAAACTATAACTTTCTTTTTGTTTCTATTTTTTTTTATTGTTATGGCGAATTCGATTAACGGGAATTTCATGCGGAGAGAAGAAGATGAAAATGAAATTATATATACGGTATTATTATTATTATTATTATTATTATTGAATTGATTTATTATTATTGAGAGTGATTTTTGAAATGAAGGAAGATGAAGGTGATAATAACAAAGAGAAAGTTCAAGATATCAAGCTTTGGGGAGTTTTTCTCTTCGGCTTAATTGGCGCTACCGCCACTACCTTCGCCGTGAGTTCTACGTATTCTCTTTGTTTTCCCTTTCAATTTCTTTTCAAATTGTTGTTCAATTCAAATCAACTGCAACTATTTTCCTTAAGTGATATTAGGGTTTGCATCATCAATTTGATTCTACTGTCATCAGTTGCAACTTTGCATCATCATCGTTCTTATTATTAATTTTGTGTTAGTTATTTTCATGATCAAACAATGCAGTGATTGAGCATATTGTTCACCAAATTCGTTTCATTGTCAATAGCAGAAAAGGCAGGCACAGACATCCATACATGATATATATCTACATATGTAATCTTATACTATATGCTGTGAGCGTGTGTTTTTGCTGTTGTGTTTTTCAGTTTTTTGTTTGGTATGGAAAGTAAGTTTTTAATCGTTTTTTTTTTTTTGAATTTGTCTTTGAAGTATTGCCAAGAGATGTGAATTGCAATGAAACTGATCATGCCTGCTATTATTGAACTCTTTTTAGCTGTCCAGGTCATCGAAAGGAGGGACTGGCAGTTCTTTCCGATCAGCTTTTCAAGAAGAAGCATGGAAGAGATACAATAAGCGATTGCAAGAGGAGTATGAGGAAGAGATGGAAAGAGTGGTGAGTTTTTAATAAATCACTTACTTCTATACTTATTTAATGTTAATGTGACCGTTGTCGATGTTGTTATATGAAAATAGTCATTGCCTTTAAAAAAAAAAATTAACATTGAAGATGTTTGTGGTCTTTCAAAATAGGAAACCCTTTGTGATGAAACAATTTCTTCTGCAATCTTTATCAATTGAGCTACAAAGTGTGGTTTTTTGTTGCTTAGATGTTAAATTGTTTGGTTAATGCTAGGCAATTTTTGTCTTGACCCTTATGATGGTCACTTACAATAAGTCATATATGATTAGTCACATATAATAAGTCGCAAATTATAGTCACTTATGATAAGTCATTTAGGTAATGTGTTAGGAACCCAAGAATTGGATTCCAGTGATTTAGAGGAAGAACACTAATATTTAGAAAGAAAAAAAATAAGAAATAATAGAAGACAATTTCTCCAAGAAAATGATACACAAGAGTGGATATGCTCCTACAATGATTTACACCACTCAATTTCTAAAGTTGCTAAAAGATTCTTTCTACGGGAATGGAGGTCTATATTTGTAGACTTCCTATACACAAGGATAGGGAAAAGGATTAATAGCAACTACCCTAAAACAGAAATAGCAACAAACAGAAAATAATGAACCTAACTATCTAATCCAACAACCCTTAACTACTTTAACTACTATAATTTCCCTTTATTCTATATCCTAACATAGTGTTTCTGTCTTCTCTTTATAGGAAAGAATACGTCGCATGCAGAATGTGTTTAATAGAGAAAGGAATAAGTTTAGAAGAAATTATGAGAACTGGAAGGAAAATGGTCCTGGTGCATATCAGCAGCATTTCCAAAGAGAAGATTGGTATTGGAAGGCTGAACAAACCTTCAAAGACCAGTGGAACAATTACCGAGACACTCCAAGGGAAAATGGAAGCATAAATTATCCATTATTATCACACCACTACTCAGTTTTGGGTCTTGACAGGTACTCACAGAAATCCATTGTTATAATGTGCTTGTCTAGTATCTGCAGCAGTTATATCAGAATGATGTTATATGTAGAGGTACATTCAACTTTTTCAACTATTTTTTTTTTTTAATTCAAAATTATTTAATTTTGATCCTATAAAGAATTTTACACATTCAGCAGACCATGCTGTTGCAGTTGTCTGCAAATGTGTTTAAAACTTCTATACTATGTAAAATCTTAATTGCTACAATGATCTTAACTTCTTGATTGCTGATAGTTTATCAAAATGAAACTCTTTATTATGTTCTGTTTTAATGATATAAATTTTGAAGGTAAAATCTTTTTCATGTATATATCCTTGCTCGTATAAGATCTTATTTTATAGAAAGTGTTCTAAATCATGTTGAGAATTAGAAAATGTAAGATAACAGTTATATTTCTAGTAGGTGTATTATATGTACATCTGGAGGGTCAGCAATGACATATCTCAATTTGAACGAGGACATGATTATGTCCTACAAAAAAAAAAGTGATTTTGTATCTGTTAATAGCTGAGAGACTGATCTTTGTGAATGGAAAACCATGCAATGACCACATACCATCTGTATCAAAAGTTAGCAATAGCATGCTTGTTTGCATTCATGATTAACAAATAATGGTTCCTTCTTTTGATGGATCTCAGGTTTAGATCGACACCGTATACAGATGCTGAGATTAAGGTAATTTCTCTTTTTATCATTTAGTATGTTGTTTACAATTTATTTGATTGTTTTGCAGCGTTTTCTGACTATGATGATAGTTTTGTCTTTTTCTCCTATCACACTCTTTGATATGTAAATTATGGTTACCATTGACACTTTCTGTTTATGTTATTTGATGGATGATAGGGTTTAGCAGCATTATTATTTCTTAAATAAATAATTTGGTTCATTACGTTTTGTTGGACACTAGTGAAATGATGTGAAAAATATTGTCCGTATGATGTGTGCTCGAGAAAAACTATAAGCCTGCCAATGTTTGTACATTTTACCTACTATTTTGATTGGTCTCTAGCAAAATCCTATGATATGATAACAAAAGACCTGTGGAATGCTATCCAAGTTCTCTTCTCTTTCTCTCTTGTCTTACACTATCTTAGCCCTTTATATGAACCCAATTAAAGCATATGTGATATGTATGATGGGGCAATAAGCAGTCCGTAAGCTCAGAAGTTTTGTTGATAATTTTTCAATGAGAGATACTATTAACACATTCTCTAACATACTGATTATTACTGAACAATGTTCATGTGGATCCTACAACTTGTGAACTAACCCCTTAAACAAAGGCTACATGATCTAACAGGACTTGCATGAATTTCATTGAATGATAAAGAGTACACTGCTAATTTTGCTATTTTTCTATAACAGTAGATTGGCAACATGATCTACTTTAAGTCTATACCTTTTTACCTTGATTTTCGGCATACTTACCATGGGTAATTATTTTTTATATTTTTATCTCTATATTGCTTTGACCTTTGTTAGGTCTTAGTTTCATTTTACAATATTTTATATTTCTGTTCTTATCTTTTCGCAGACAGCATTTAGGACCAAGGCAAAGCAGTATCATCCTGACCAGAACATGGAGGATAGAGGTAGGTCTTGTCTAGACATCATTAAGATCTTGTAATATTAATTTGCATCATTATTACTTAAAAATTCATGGATTTGATATTGTGACAGAAGCTGCTGAGGCTAAGTTCAAAGAAGTAATGGGTTCATATGAGGCCATACAAAAAGAAAGAAAGCATCATAATCTGTAATTCTAACCCTGCCCGACAATCTTGGGACCTTGAAAGATGCTAGCGAGGTATTCAAAATAATCATAACTTTGGGGCAGTGTTTAAGGTTTGATGTAGTTCACTGATAGAACATCAATAATAACCATTGAATATAATAAACGTTTAAATTAACAGGTGTTAGTTTGTTACTGGTGATTCACATGTGGTTGACCATGCCCCACCCAAGGGAAACCTTAACTTGTGTCAATTGTCACAAAATAGTGTTGTATTACAATGATGTTACCATTGGAGTCATTGATCTATATTTTGGGAAACTCGTAGAACAGAGCTGCCCTATGTATATTTAGGTTTAAAACAAATGTTAAAATGAGATCATTTATGAAGAAATCATTTTATCAAAATTGTTATAATTTTATTGAAATGAAAAATGTTGGTATTTGTTAGTTAATTGTAAGAAATGAGTCAGGTTGATTGTTGGCCGTCTATAACCTAGCTGAACTCTATTTACTTAATACATAATTTAGTTCGAGATTATTATATATTTGATTTTTATTTTTATTGTTTAAATAAATTATACTCTTCAGTAAGCACGAACAGCAAAAGATGAACGGAGGAACTATGCACATGAGCCAACATCCACAAGTTTCTTACATGTACCTTTTACCAGTTATAATTATACTTTGTTTTCTATTGCAATTGTATAATTTAAGTATTTATTTTCATTTGCATCAATTGGATTTCTCAACAACAACAAGAAACTCATTATTCTGTTGCGAAGGTTTTTATTTTTTTGCCATTGCTTCGTTACAAGCTAAGACATTGTTTGGAATACGGGATACAAAGTGGAAAGGAAAGAGCACCAAGAAAAACACATTTGATAAAAAATCCTCAATTGATAAAGAAAGAAATCAAGAGGAAAATAAAATCTAAATTGAAATTGAAAATTGCTAAAGTTGTAATGGTATAAATTATATGACCGTGGAAAGAATGGTAGATAAAGAATGATAGTTTTTTCTCTTACCCTTAATACTTTTTGAATTGATCAACTGAGACATGTTAATTGAGGGTTTTGGGAATAGTGGGTGGAATATGCCATCTAAAGTAATGGCCAAATAGATCATCATAAGACAATTATGTTTAACTCATCGTCCTTTGTTTCGGACAATTATGTTGAACCCACTTTCCATCTTCTCCTTGATAATATTGTAAATTGGCTCAATTTTCGATTACCATTAGGCCAGTGACAATTGTCAATTGTGAAATTTTACTGTATCTGCCAACAAAAACCCATTGCTCAAAATGTTGGTTCACTATTTTAAAATTTTGTAGTATATCTCATATGCCACAATAATGAATCTTAAAATCTATTTGGAATAAAAAGTGAACAAAAAAATGCCAGCATCAATTGTTATCCTTGGATCCGGCAGCAAAGTTGGTTCTATTAATCCAGTTAATGCTCTATTCAAGTGTTCTAAAAAAACGAACATAAGGCAAGTGCCATTCCAGAGGATTAATGTTGAGCAAATCCCTGCTAAGTAAAGCATTAGGCGTGACATTATAAGATTTTGCAGTAGTTAGCCTTCACAACAATGGATGAAATGGTGAGCTGCAGATGATGAGGGCCGTTGCGTGAGGCGTTAAGCCAATATACAAAATGCGCATAAATGTGGGAGAAATCTACTAGGGTCTTGTCACGACCCGAAATTTAAATGTACGCACAAGCTATACTCCTAGCCTGCAAGTCTATCAACTAATTTCACAATTAAATAACTAAATCGTTCTCTAACTATTTCAAAAATATATATACTTTTTACTCAAAATTTCGACAGAGTATCCCATGTAAATTCAACATTCTCAAATTTATAAAATTCATGTTAAATTTTCAATTCAGTCACAATTTAAAGAACATAATCTAATCGTTTAATACACTTACCAAAAAAAACTTCTAAACTCCAAAATAGCTGCAATTTACATAGACTCAACAGACGTTACAAAAAAAATGGTCCTCGATCAAAGAGGCCTACTAAAAAGAAATATGTTGATACTTGAATCAAATAACAGATTTCTACTCAACTACTTACGAATTTGAAAAAAAATAAACAACATAAAGGATAAGTCACAAAGACTTAGTGAGGAGACAACAACCACCATCAATTAGACGGAAAACATAAAAAGCACGATTAATTGCTTTACAATCGGGCGACAATTATGTTAAACCATATTACTTAAAAATCTAAAAAAATTCTAAATTCAAATATATCCACATATATAGTCACTAGACTTATTATAATTTAACCGTTCGTAAGGAATATTAAAAATCAGTTAATAACGAAGCGAAATCAAAATGAACGATCTTAAAATCATCATAAAAATCAAACAAGTAACAATGCAAATTTTTTCTTTTAGAATCAAGAAGCGGTTTCATCTCATTGATAGCCCTTTCCTCCTAAGGGTTGCCTTTCCCTTAGGGGTGACTACATCTAACAAATAGCCCTCTCCTCTCAATCCCGCAACGCATCATCACGTATCAATTAGAGAGTTTACATCTCGTTGATAGCTCTCTCCTCCTACGGATGACCTTTCTCATAGGGGCGGCTCCATCTAACGGGTAACTCTTCCTAATCAATACGAGGCAACTAAATGCACCTAACGCAATTAATGATTTAATAATTATAACAACGATTTTTCAAAACATGTATTTAAAATCATTTCATCGTAATTTATGAAAAACATACTCAATCGCATAACAATTCAAGATTTAAATATTTTAACTCATACGTAAATCAAAATAATAACATATTATATAACAACAACCGTTAAATTAAATAATTGACTAAATCGAGATAAATTTCAAAGGTTGTATTCCCTAAATTTTTCAATACATACTTTAATATAAAAAATAAATAAAATAATAATAATAGCATTATAAAATATATGACGATAATCGTCGCCAACTCACTGCTATGGAGGATCGTCTAAGTTTGCTCTCCAACAACTCTCAGAGTAGCCGGCAGGATCTCAATTGATAAATCTGAATATCAAAAATATTTCTTAAGACTTTAGAAAAATTATTCTAAAGTTTAGCTACTCTAGGAAACCCTAAAAAATCGTTTAAATATACGCCAAACACAAAATAAGATTTTTAAACAAAATTACATTTTTCTATGAATTCATGTTAGGATTAGAGTTATCTATTTACTTTAATCAGTCTCAATCAACAACTCTCAAGAGATAAATACCCTTTTCTCTAAAACACAAACTCTAACTCAAAAATCCTAACCAAGAGCATTTGTAGAAGTATGAGAAATTATGTCTGTGAGAATGTTAAATTTTTTTTTTAATGGTTGATGGTTTGGGTATTATAGAGAAAAAATAATCAAGGAGAAGGGAAGGGGGAAAAGAAAACAACAAAAATGGAGGGAGGGGGAAATGTTCTCTGGCCGAGAACGAGAGAAGAAATGGAGAAAATACATTTGAAAGAGAATGGAACTTTAGTTTTTATTTAATTATTATTATTATAATATTTTTTTTTAACACTGGGCGTAACAGGTCTATTACATTGTTATTTAATATTTTTTTTAAAATATAAACCGAATGTTGTACGTGTGGTAGAGCTTCTCTCTTGTTATAATGGATTTAACTTTCTAAAATAGCAAAAAAGAAGTGAGATAAACATACATATGTACGTATATGGACTTACAAGATTGTAACCAGTTACAAACTACAAGAATACACACTAAGCCAAAATGTATACATATCTATTAGCATCAACCTTTCCTCAAATTCTCAAGAACGGGTAGATAAAGCTAGCTCATCTTGAAATGCATTTGCCGATACTCACTCTTGTGAAGCCGGGAGAGCTCTGTAATAAGCTGGAACAGTGGCAGGGAAAAACATTTGGCGAATTCCTTCAGCCTTAATTATGGGCAAGATGATTCCAGATGCACCCTGCAAATATATAAATTTGGTTTTGAAGAGTTAATTACCATGCTATTTATTCAGACACAAAATATGAAATTAAAATAATAATGATAATACTTACGGAGAGTAACCTAGCTCCGATCCACATCCGTTTAGGTGAAGGAAAGGGTAATAGTAAACGGCCAACACCAAATACTGCAACAGCAAAGAAATGGAGAACCAAGCTTAAGGGTCGAGGGTTTAATCCTGAAAGTAAAGATATCGGTCCTTCCGAGAATAGGCCTCCAAGGCTAAGATAATCAAAACAAGCTTGACGCATTTCCTTCCTTGCTTGATCAGGGGATGCACAAAAAACCTTGTAAAGGGCTCCTGCCAATGTATTTATGGTGGATGCTACAGGCTGCAAATTAAATAACTAGCATTAGCCACTGCTTATATATTTGTGTAAGAGATTTAACCAAAAAAGACATACAACATTCATTACCTTGCGCAAAGTATAAAAGGACTCGAGGTATTTGCAAAGTTTGGGTGCATCATTCAGGTCACGCAGAGGTCTGAGAAGATTTCTCAATACCACAATATCAGACAATGCTACAGTCATTCCGCCCCCTGTTAGGGGATGTCGCAT
The DNA here is from genome assembly GCA_037974875.1 of Cicer bijugum. NCBI lineage: Eukaryota > Viridiplantae > Streptophyta > Magnoliopsida > Fabales > Fabaceae > Cicer > Cicer bijugum. The sequence continues at coordinate 4,750,746 of JBBPBT010001185.1, forward strand.
GTTGAATGCATCTCCCATCAATACGGCTCCAGGAGTAGGACGAGGATCTGCTGGCATACTTCTGTTCGGCATTGTCCTTATGTTGCCTTTGTCCACTGCGGCTATGAATGCATCATAAAGCTCATGGGGTACCTGCAATCATTTGCATCTTAATGTGAACAAAATTCTAATATAAACTAAAAGGGTAGACCGCATGTTATGTCAAGGCTAAAAAATAATGTATAGAACTTGGAGAATAATCGTTACCTGTGGAGCAACCGTTGTCTTTAGATACTTTGTCATATCACCATTTGAAATAGAAGGAACCTTCTGACCAGGTACATCAACCAGACAACGAATTTCTGAGCTACTTATAGGATAGAAAAGAATTGGCGAAGGATCTCCAAGTATGACGTGGCCATGATTGGCACATGGAAGTTCACAGTTCTCTAAAACTAAGCCAACAAAACAAGAGGGGCTGTCTACCTGCAATTAAAGCAATATAGATTGTCAATCCAGAACTCTACAGACTGCTCCTTCTATGCATCACTAAGAACATTTAGTAGTAACAGGCCACTTTTGTAAACCAAAATGACAACTCTGCATGAGTTACAGCAGATGTTAGTTTAGTCATTGCTGTTTATTTCATAAAAAAACAAATTGACAATATGACTGGAAAATCCTTTACAGAATCATGCTGAAAGGAACTCTCACCTTAGGGTTGCAAAGAGAACGGCGCAAGTTTGAGAAACATCCATCACAAACAATGGTAAGAGGAGCATATGCTGTCAATTCCTGACCATCTTTATTCTTGAATTGTACACCTTTGATTGTCCCCTTCTCTTCATGTAGGGAAGTGACTGTTCCTTGCTCCAAGTTTACACTGCACGTATTTAAAAAGGAAAAACATCATTGAAATGAGTTAACTGAAAGATAAAATCAGATAAATTCAAGTATAACAAATTACATTCAAAACTCTCAAAATCATTTCCAATCATATTATGAGAATTTATATCAATTGGTTGTCCTGACATGATCAAATACTAGGACACAAGCTAATAGCCGAAAATCTTCAATAGAACTAATTTGGTTCAGGTAACATGATTAAAATATCAACCAAATAAACCCAAATGGCATCCATTTGGAAAATAGAAACATAAGTTAAATTTTACTTTTAGTACAAAGATTAAATCCTAAATGTAGAAAAAAAAATAGGCAGTTCCAAACAATAGCTAGTCAATCTCTATTTATGACAAACAGAAGCTAGTAAAGGAAAGATACAAATTACACAAGTATATATTACACTATTTTATATCCACAAAGGGAGAAATGAATACTTGGGAAGGGAAGCAGCCTTCTCTCGCATTCTCTGAATAAAACGGCCATTGTGAAAGCTTCTGCCAGATACATCTGCGTGAAACTTATCCAAGGGATAAGAGAGACGAGTATGTTTGCCATCTTTGAAAAGTGCATAACCAAACACTTGCTGCGCATCAATATTGTTCACACAATCTGCAGTTAAACACAAGAATCATTTGACAGGAAAATGTAAACCAAACTTCCCCAAGTATTTCCAACACTTATAATCAGCCACAACATAAAAGTTCAATAATTTGAGGTTTACATTACCTTCAAGCCCCAGTTCAACTAATTTGAGATAGCCGCCAGGTTGTAGCAACTCTCCAACAATTCTATCAGGCTCACTCAGATCTCTTTCAATGACAAGCACTCGACGTCCATCCTGTATTGCATAATATTTTATACAATCAATATACTCATCTGTTCTGGAAAACAATATTAACCCAAATAGTTTAACATAACTCGTAAAACTTTAAAACTCCCGAAAACTATGTCAGTCCTTCTGATCATCAACAACACAACACAAACAATCTATGTTACTGGCAAAATACAATATCAACCAGTGAAAAGGTATGAGCTGCAAAACCCATAAGAAAGTTCAACTCTAACTGAAAAGTCTATGACAAACAACCAAGTCACACATGTAAAGCTTGTTAATATAATTGTTAAGTGTATATATTGAAGATCTACTGAACATGCAATATTAGTAAAAATCACAAACCCTCGAGATTTCCAATAGCACACAAAGAAATAAACTGCCTCTATATTAAACTTTGGATTATGTAAAATTGACTCTAGATATTTATAATTTATTTTAATATATTTTAATAAAATTGATTTAATCTCTAAAATTAATTATAACTTGAAGCTATAATTTAAAAGTTTATATTTCTGGAATTGATTTTTGAACTCAAATTATTTGTTTCTTGCATTCACTTTAACGTTAATATATTCAAAGATAAATTTCTTTACCTCAAATCACTTTTATAGTTTTCAATTAAGTAACCACCGCACAACAAGCACGTGATCACTGCCAGCGGCAAATTTTCGTCACATTGTCATTTTCATTCATCAATGATTCAGAGAGAAAACATTATTTATTTTATTTTACATCGTTGAAACACCTCGTCCGTAATACTTTTCCTCTCAAAAAAATAAATTCTAAATTTCCAAAAGAAAAAAAAAACACGAAATCAACAAAAACATCGAATAATAATTAATAAATAGCAAAACAAGCGATTACCTTGCCGAGAGTGTGAGCGAGTGCAGCGCCAGCGACACCGGCTCCAACAATAATGACGTCAGCGTCTCCGCTAAGTTTCTCCGATTTACGTTCACCAGCATCGTTCGTCACGCTATCATCAAAATGAAGCGGCTTCTTCGGCGCGGCGCAACTTCTTTTCTCGGTGAAAACCAAACTGTAGAGCGCAAAGAGGCTCAAAACGGTGCTTAGAATCCAACCGAGAAGATACAGATCCATAACAATAACGGTAAACGAATCGGAGAAACCTCGCCGGAGAAAACAAACGGCGAAGAAAGAGAATGAGGTATCGGATACCTCTCTCGTTCAAGTTTATCTCTCTGCCACGGTGGCAGAGAAACTTTGAACGGTTTCGGTTTCGGTTGATGTAACTGAATTTGAAGGAAGGGGGTGAGCATTTTATAGTGCATGCGAGATTCGAGGCTCGTTGTTTTACTATACGGGCACGGACGAATCACATTAGCTGTCTTTTGATTAAAGCAGAGAGAGAAAGAGGGGCTTCGAGCTAATGTGCGCTGGGTGCGTATTGGATTTACTTGACTTGCATCTTTTTATTTCCTTCCTATTCGGTCTTCCACTTAACCGTAAAATTCCTATTTATGATTTATCATTTTTCTTGCTTACTTCAGCTGAAAAAAGTGGAGAGGAACCCAAGAAAATTCACTTTGGCTGTAGAATCAACGGTTCGGCAGTAATGTAAGTTTAGTTTTGCAGGAACAAAACTATGTTTGAATTAATAAATTTTCAAAATTTATTTTAGGGAAAAATGATAATTGTATATTTGATTAATTTTTAATTAATTAATTTTAGTTAAAATAATGTAAAATAATATATATATATATATATAAAAGTTCGTGTAACAATAAATTTAAATATAAATAATTAAAAGTTATATATCTTATAAGATAATTCTACATGTAAATTTTTTTTTATTAATAGGAAAACAACCACTTCAACAATTATTAAAATAAAGAGCATTAAAAAGGAAATTTCGAATTCAAATTCAAATTCAAACAATAAGTTTGAACGTTAGAGGATCTTTTTCGTCGATAACCTTAAATAATAAAATTTAAATAAAAATCTTTGTCAAATTATTATTTGAAATACACATAGATTTTGTTGATAAAGAGGTATCAAACCTAAAACTATATCTTAATAGCTTAACCATAAACAAAATGTGAGAATGTATAGTCTTCTTTTCTATTTAGTTACGGATTATTTAAATGGTATGCTATTAGAACGAGTCATCCTCATATAGAACAACACATCATTTGTCTATGGGGAGATGGTTTGTCCACTTTGTCACGTAGTCCATAACTCAAATGAGAAATTGATAAATTATTAAGATTGGGGTAATATTCGCAGAGAACAACACACCTTGTGTATTTCCTTAAACTATAACTCATGTTAGGTATTTTAACAAGTAGGTTAAGACCATACTTGATCCAGCCAAAATTAAGAAGACAAGAATACAAAAAATGGGTTGAAAAGGTTTAGCATTGGTGTCCTTGAAGGGACCTTTTGGTAAGAGGATGACGATTGTGGGTAGCTAAGATCTAAAGACATTTAGATTTATGTTGCCATATATTCCAATCTATCAAAGCATTTTCTCTCATTGATGGTAGAGTCTCTCAAATGTGTTTTTTGTGACATTGGCCAAGAAAGTATCACACATGGACCCCACACATTTAGTATCACACATGTAGTAGACCCATCGCATAAGACAGGTAAACGAAACCCATAACTCACTTCAAATTGTTCAACACGCTAGTAGTAGTTGTTCAACACTTGATTTTTTTTTTTTAAATTCATTATTTAGAGAGTTACAAATTGACCAAATGCAAGCAAGTCATATATAGAAAATTATTGTGTCGTCGACTAAACTATTATTATTTAGTAGCAAACTAGCAATACCTTGTCAAGCCAAAACACCAAACCATAGAGTGCCAATCAAAAAATAGACGTCGAGCATTTTTTTGCGCTCCCATAATCAGACACGCAATAAATAGCATCTTAAATTTTGAATGAGAAAATATTACAATTTTAATTTATATATTTTTTAATTTATGTAAAATATGATATTTTTTGTAAAACGGGTATAGTTATACCAATACTTCATTCGAAACAAATTATAAATAAAAATAAGTTAAATTGCACAAATTATAAAAGATATTTAACTGCATTTAATATATAAAATCTTAGCAAAAATATAAGTCTATTGCCTAAGTCAACCTCCATTGACCAATTAATTACTCCATCCGTCCATTAGTATAAACACTTATTGAAAACTTTTTGTCTCTAAATATAAATCATCATGCAATTTATTATATACAATTATTATTATTTTTTATATCTACTTATTTGCATTAAAAATAAAAAAATTAAATAAAATTAATAATATTTTCGAAATATTATCATTTATAAAATATGAGTTATTGATTCGTATTTATATTTCATTAAGAAAATAGAAACTAATTCTCTTTATATATTTTCTTAAAAGAGGAAGGGTTTGTCTCTCTGTGTGTGGATGTTAATTATTTATAGTATATGTAATATATCCTACGCCTCTCTCCTTAATTTTTTTTTTCGTGTCCCATCTCCCTCTTTCTTCTCCTTATCAACTTATTTTGGTTCGAAGATAGGTGATTTAAAATTATTTTTTTAATTTAAAATCAATAATTTTTAGATGTATAAATATTTCAATAAATAATTTTACATAAGGTTACAACTATCTGAAAATATTAATATTTCGAATACTTCAATTTTATTATATATATATATATAACTTTATATTATTAATTTAAATATTATAAATTTAGTTGTGTATATTTATTTTAATGATTTTAAATTAAATTTGTTATTTCAATTTGAATGGATGAGTATTTTTTAAGTTGAGTACTTTTCAGTTCTCACGATTTATCAGTCAAACAAATTAGGCTGCCCACTAATTTGCGCCGTGGCGTTGGGCCCTCACGTACATGTTGCATGGACTTCCATCCTTCGTATTCGGTCTACTCCACAATTTCGACAAAATCCTAAAAATCCGTTACTCGTTTACTTTCAGTTTAAATGGACTAAGGATTCCAACTAATATATCCGACTTCTGATCGTATAATTTTTTTTTAGTATTTTTGTAAATTTATAAAATTTATATTTACATTATAAACTAATTTAAAAAAATTATATATGAAATTATTTGGCAGGAATAATTTTATCATTTAAATATTATATATTTATATTCTTATTTCATGATTAAATGTGAACAAAATAATATAATATAATAAAATAATATTATCTTATTTATTATTATGTGAAATATAAGGAACTGCATATATGAATACATACCATGTAAAGTACTTTAAAAAAAAAATAAGGATTAAATGCTACGTACATATCTTGCAACTTTTTAAAAACTTATTCATATTCATTTCTCGGTACTTCTTGGAAACTAATTAACGATCTTTTTGTCGTATATTAACAATATCAATCAATATATACAAATAAAATATGCTCCGTGCGTTCTGCTTGCAAAGCATGGTTTGTTTTTTATGGAATTAAATATAATTTAAATTATTTATTTTTTATTTTATTTTTAATTTGTTTTTATAATAAATATTAATTATTTTTGGCGTAGTAATTTTAAAAAGATGTATAATTATTGTTGATGACTAATTTTAATCAATTGTAAGTTAAGTATGCAATCTTAATAAAGATGCAATGAAGATACAAATAATTTTGATAAATTTTTTTATTTTAAATAGTGTTGAAAAATAATTATATTTTTGTGTAAATTTAATAATTTGTTGAAGTCCCACATTGGAAAGAAATTTTTGTTGTAAATTTAAGTGGAAAAAAATTTGTTGAAGTCCCACATTGGAAAGAAATTTTTGTTGTAAATTTACCTGGAAAAAAACTTGTTAAGTCCCACATTGGAAAGAAATAATTTTGAAATCCTACATTGAAAAACTCTAATATTTTGAGTAGTTTCAAATCTATACATTGCTTAGAAAAGAAATGTGAGTTTACTTCCATCACTATATAATGAGCATCAAACTATTGTGAAAAGCACACCAAAGTTGGATGATTCTCCCGAACTTTTCTCCCTCTTATATTCTGCTCGCCAAATTTCGAGCCACTTCTCCCCTTTCTTTCTGTCCCTTTCGGTTTAGAGTGGTAATTATACTGTAGTCCTTTTCGGTTTAGAGCGGTAATTATACCGTAGTCCCTTTTGGTTTAGAGCGGTAATTATACCGTAGTCCCTTTCGGTTTAGAGCGATAATTATACCGTAGTCCCTTTCGGTTTAGAGCGGTAATTATACCGCAGTTCCTTCGGTTTTTAGAGCGGCTGTTATGCCGCAGTCCCTTCGGTTTTTAGAGCGCTGTTATGCTGCAGTTCCTTCGGTTTTTAGAGTGGTTGTTATGTCGTAGTCCCTTTGGTTTTTAGAGTGGTCGTTGTGCCGTAGTCTTTTTGTTTTTTAGAGCGGTCATTATGTCGTAGTTATGAGTGGTCGTAGTACCATATTGCGAATGACTTTAATCGTCATATTGAGAGTGACTTTAGCCGTCATATTAAGAGTGACTTTAAGTGCCATATTGAGGGTGTAATTCTAGAACGGTTTTCTATAGTGCAGTAGAACTCTCATACAGTGATCTGAGCTGTTTTATCCTGAGGACTTCGTGGTTGATAGTCTGTCTTGCACAATTTGGGCAGTGCCGCGAAACGTCTTAAAGAGAGCGACCTAGTCCGCGACTCAATCCAGTAATATCTTCGGTGACATAAATTGTGATTTTTAAATGGTTTTTGAAACTCAAATTTCAACAATTTTAAGACGTTTTATTCTGCCATGTCAACCGAAGATATTACTGAATTTGATTATGTTGCCTCTTCAATAAACTGTTTAAGTATTGAAGCAAACAGAAAAGGATAAGAAAGTTGGGGAATTAACCCATCAGAAAATAATGATAAGAATTATATTCTTAATAAAGTAGTTGATGATCTGTATAACTACTATAGTTCCAACAATACTGGTAGAGATATTTGAGATGCTCTGAATGAGTATGTAGTGAGCTGCAACCCAGAGTATGAGATGACTGACGACAGATCCGTGGAGGCACACTTCTATAAAATTCGAAAGATAACTTATAGGATCATCTATTAAGATACGTTACTTGTGACATATTTAAATTAAGTGATGAAATTTAATATATCTCTTTATATATATTTCAAAGTATGAAAAGATGATTTTTTTTCAAATGCAATTATTGGGTTGAAATATATGTAAGTCTTTTTTTTTTAATATCATCTTGTCTTTTTAATTATTAAAATCAGTTGCCATAATATACTAATGAGTGTATCGTTAGACTCAACGTAAAAGAAAAAACAATCGAGAAGAGAAAGGAAATAACATAAAGCTTATATCAAAAAATTATTTTTTTATTAAAATTGTTAAAAGTAAGCCCATTTCATAACCACAATTTAAAAATACAGCAAAATATTTACTAGATTTTAAATAGAAGTTTATGTAAAATTATTTTATATTAATAATATGTGTTTTTTTGGGTAGAGTCACTAGAGTGTCTGTCTCATTCTATCATTAATTGTTTTTTTGTTAGATTTATTTATTTATTTACTAGTAATAATCAATGAGCAGTAAACAGTATTTGTAAAGCAAACAACAAACCAAGGATGGAAATCAATGGGCTGCACGTAGCTCCAAATCCAACTATAGATATTTTTTTTATATAATAACTACAACATGCAAGTTTTAAATAATTGATCTATTAAAAAAAGTAACATTTGATGTTCGCTACTAGGTGTTTAGAATACTAACAAACACGAAAGTACAACAAAAGATAGTTATTATGTATAATGTATCAATGGCACATACTAATTAATGGATTACTCCACCAATTATTAAAATTAAAATTGAACTTTTTAATCTTCGATTTAAACAACTATCATTAATTAATTTATGAATTTTGATGTGATTTATTAAATGTGAAACATTCACGTTAATTGATGAAACATAATTATTACATGTTTTTCACATTATTCATAAATACATCATTAATGTAATCCTTAAGAATGGATGATATTTTTTTGAGTTAAAGATAAAATATTAGAAGTGAAGAATATAATTTGGTGCGTCATAATTTAATAAGACATTTTGAACATCCAACCAATTTAGAATTTAATACCAAATTCGACTAAAGGTAAAATATAAATATTGAATTTTGATTGACCTTGAATCTTTAATTAAATAATCACTTTAATTTATTCGACCATCCTTTTCACTCAAACATATAAGACCTTGAATCTTGATTGATCAAGTACCCACACATGACCAAATTATCTTTAATAGGTAGCATGATATTCATGAAATTCCAAACAAATTAACAAAGCTAATTTGAGGATCTAAATCTAAACTTGGATCATCTTGCAACTATTTATGAACAGTTTCTAACAAATATTTTGTCTCATCGATCGTGTTTTTATATCCACCAGTTTGCCATATTTTCCTACAAGGTCACTAACTCGTACAACTTACAACATTTTTCACACAAAACACCTCAATCCACTTAGTTGTTGTGTCAAAATAAAGTGTCTCTATCATGATCTATTAGACGAACCAACATTTTATTAAACCAATTTTTCCTCTCTCCATATAACTCATCACAAACAAGGCACAAATCATTCCACAAACTACATTAGACCCTTTTACCCATACAAAGACTATTTTTTTTTTTTTTCAATCAACAACTCCATTTACCTAACACAAAATAATTAAAATCTCTCACTCTACACACCCTAAGAGAGGCACGCATTCTCCCACTTTCTCGAGTGGATTTTTTTAGCGTCCTCACTTAAGACCCACAAAAATAATTTGAAGAGGGATTAATGTGAGAAATGATATATGACAAAGTCTTAAAGAAGAAAAGGAAATAAATCGGAAGTGTAGACAATAAAATTTTAAAAAGAACGAGATGACCATCCATAAACAAATTACGACACCTTCAACTAGACAATCTAGACTTATTCAAAAGTAATTTATTTAATTTAATGAATAATTATATATTCTAAAGTATTTAAAAAATAATTTATTTTTATAAAAAAATTTAGTAATTTTCCTAAAAGAATATAATATATTTAAAATATTTCATATTAATTTGATCGACGTTAATTTTTATAACAAATTAATTAACAAGTCATCTCACCACAAAGAAAGAAGTTGAATTAAATAATCACATTAGTTTAGACGAATTAAGGCAAAGTAAATTATTTAATTTTTTTGTGTTGGAAGAATCAAATTTTTTATTTATTTTTATTTTAGTTATTGTGAAATACATAATTGTCCTTTTAATAAAAAAAAAATGTTAAATTGTCTCAATTTATATTTTTTTCAAATTTTATTAAAACAAGTCATCATCGTTTTGCTTTTCAACGTCAAAATAATTATAATTTCCATTTGATTTGTAAAAGTGAGCAGAATATAAAAAAAAAAAGCATCGAAGTAAAAGCGGGAATTGAATCTTTGTAACTGTAAGCTATGGATTTTGGATGCAGAGACGTTAGCATTTGGAAGGAAGCACTCTCTACTTACTCTTCTCGAATACAATCTCTTTCTCTCACCAAAAACAAACCCATTTTGATTTCTCTCAACGAATTTTATTGCAATGAACTTCCCTCCCTTCTTCACCAACGAAACCCTAACCCTTTCATCACCACTGATGAACTTTCCAAACTCATGCAATGGAAACTCACCCGTGGCAAATGGAGGTGTTAATTGGAACTTATTTAAGATTTGTTAGTTTAGTTTATATTTGTGAGGAGGAGTCTTGATAATCTAGAGTTTATAATGTCTGACAAAAAGTTATTACATCAAAATTCGAACTTGGGTTTTCTGGAATAATTAGTTTTTAACTAGAACTCATTAACCACTTGAAGTTCTGTAGTCATTGTAATAATTTTTTCTGTTGAATCAATTCTAAATAATTCAATATTTCTCTTAATTATTTTTCTTTTTTTGGGCTCTAGTATGCTTTTCAACAAGTTCTCTGTTCTTTTGTTTTACTTTTAGGCCGCGATTGTTGGATTTTGTTTCTTCGTTGGACAATGCCGTAGTTAAATGTGCTTCTGAGAAGGCATTTGAGAGTCTTCCTGATATATCGAAAGCAATTACCGAGCTGAGCGCGTTGAAAGGTGTTGGTCCTGCTACTGCTTCTGCCGTTTTGGCTGCTTTTGCTCCTCACTTAACCCCTTTCATGTCTGATGAGGTATTTCTTCCTTCAATTTCATTTCATCACAATCCACGCTTTCAATAGAAACCCTTTATCATTATCAACATGATCACAATGCATTTAATATAATGTTTTTTTTTTAAACAATTCATTGTTTTATTGTTGAAATTCTAAAGGTGGGACAACTTTTTGCCTCAGATTTGCAAAATAATAATTTAGTCCAATAAATTAAAGAACACATTCAGTTTAGTTGTTTTTCTGATATGTTTTATTTAAGGTAATATGTAGGTCTTTAGTTACTTTTGGTGTAAGAACTAAATTGATTGTGCTCTTCAATTTAAGTGACTAGATTCACATTTTGCAAAATTGAAAGACCAAGTTATTTTATGCTTAAAATTTTGAGAATCAAAATGCTAGTTTACTTCATGCTATCTAGCATTGACACGGACACTGGACACAACATTGACACTGATAATAATTTGGAAAATGGAAGAAATTGAATGTATCAGTGTTGTGTCAGTGTCTGGTTTGGACACTTGACGCAACTTCAATCTAAATTGCCGGTGGTGCTGCCCAGTCTTAACGTTCTTTGTAAATACTTTTTAGAATAAAGGCCCAAACCGGTCATTAAGGAGTGTCTGAAAAATGAAAAGTACTATTGACTAGTGCTCAAAAGTTTTAAATGTAGGCCGAAATTGTTCCTGATTGAAACTAAAACATACCTAAAAATTATACTGAAAATACTATTAACACTTTTCATATAGACTTTAGTGTATTTTCTCAAGTATCAGTTTGAACTTTGCTCTGTTTATTTATTTTATGGTTATTTAAGATTTGTCCTTAAGACACTGTGTGACAGGACTCGTTAATGTTGCTACTGTTTATTTTGGCTATGATTTTGTTATTATGTGATCATTGGCTGCACTGCAATGCAATGCAGGCTATGGAAGCTGCTCTTGGAAGCTCAAAAGATTATACACTGAAGCAATATCTTGTATTCGCCAATAAACTGCAGGAGAAAGCAAAGGTACTATTATTCTATACCTTTTATTTTGAAAGGACTCATGCTTGGTGTTTTGAATTTTAATTTAAGAAGATATGATTTCTGTGTATTTATTTCTTTTCGGGGTATTTACTATTTTGAACTGAACTGTGATTCTGTAATATGTACTCTTTATCAACATTATAATAAGGGAAATGCCTAATGTTACCACAAACTCAAAAGACGAAATGTACTAGTGTTTTATTATAACAGTTACCTGACCATGATCTCCATTAAGGTATGGAAATAAGACCTTTTTTTGGTGTTTTATTATAACATTATCTGACCATGATCTCCGTCTAAAATGGCAAGTAACACTTTTTGTTTTCTTAAAAACAATATACATGCATGAAATAGAAGATTCTTTACTTATTCATATGTTTCTTGCGGTTGCTATTCGAACTGAATAGCACTGCTCTTATTAATAAGTACTGTTTCTTCCAAATTTCCAATGGTTCCATTTTCTCTCAAAGTTGTTTTGTTCGACCATTTTTAGTTATACATTTGGCTACATTAATATATGAACCAACTCTGTAACTTTATCAATTGCGGGTTACAAATTTAGTTGCGTTAATTTAATGAATATCTGATTGGAAAATAATTTGCAGGAACTGAGTTCAGAAGATGCCTCATTTACCCCATCCGATGTAGAAAGGGCTTTGTGGAGTTGTGCTATTGGGAAGTCATCAGCACCTCAAAAAAATCAGGACTCTAAGACCAATTCAAACAAGAGCTCTAAAAGAAAGAGAAAAACTTGACATAAAAACTGACCAATTAATTAATGAATTTACAAGTAATGTATGTCCTTTTTGTGATATGTTAGTTTCCCCCTCTTTGTTTGGAATAATGTCCTTGTATGATATTTTAGTTCTTTTAAACTTTGTGGACAAATTGAAATTTTATGTTTCTTTTTCTTGCTATGGTGCTAACATTCCTTTTCTTGAAAGCGGACGTATGATGGAACTTAGATGCTTGCATGGACTTCATCTTGTTCATATTTAACACAAGTGAGCTTCTTTTCTCCCCTCATGTTTTCTCAAAACTCCCAAATTTTTGTATGGATTAGCCGACCCAGAGGTGTTATTATGAGTCTGGATTGATCAACTCAAACACATATTTGAGAACATGGTGTGGACGAAGAAATTGTAACACAATATGTCAATAACGAGGTATAGAGAGTAGTATAATGCTAATATAGAGATAAACAGAGAACAGTATGATGTTAATATATTGAGATAAAATTTGATTTTGCTAATAAATTACTGTAGTAGATAACTGCTTGTTTTTTCCCTTCATTTTCTCATTTTATGATTTGGTAGTGATTGCAAAGCATAAATAAGCAAAAAAAAAAAAAAATCCAATTGACAATTTCTTAAACACTAAAACTCAATTCTCGTTCATTTACAGCGGTTATAAATGTCTGGTTACAAACCTTTGTACATGGATGGTTTGCCATAATAACATAATTTCTGTCTCTTTGCAAAAAATAAATGGTGAATCAACAAATTTTGGTGAATATTGACTCTTGGTTGTTTGTCACATGGTGAACCATAAGTTGGTCACCATCATGGTGCATTTGATGTAGATGAATGTTCAGTCAACTCCCTTGTCACATGGTGAACCATAAGTTGGCCACCATCATGGTGCATTTGATGTAGATGAATGTTCAGTCAACTCCCTGAGTCAACTCCCTGATCGGGCCATAATTCCCAATAGTATATTTAAGGGTGGGGAAGCAAAATTCAGCTTTGATGCAAATCATTTATTCAAAAATAAAATGCAATTTAGAAGGGCCACGTTACTTAAATTTCGTGGTATTGAATGCTTTCCATCTACTTTATATCCATTTCTAAATGTGCAACAAGAATAATTGTGGTAAGGCCGGAAGAGTATAGTTTTACTTAATACTTAATTAAATTTAACGGTATTGAGTTTATACTAACCATCAAAATAATGTTGGTGGTAAGGCCAGGAAAAAGAATGTTGGTGGTAAGATCTTTGAGTTTGCAAATAAAAAATATTAGGACACTTGATCTAAAATAAAAAACATTTAACTATAAATGTATCAAATTTTAGATGGATTAGAGAGATATATAGACATAGATAAGGAGATAAATAGTAGTTCAATCTATAATTGTATTTGCTCTGAGGGTGAGGAAAAGTTTAACGGGCGTCAAAAGACTTCAGAAGAGAATAAATTGAAGGCGATATATAAGACATCATCGAAGAAACTAACACACATCGAGAACTAAAACCATGTTGTGGCCATGCTAGAAAGCACTAAATTCTCACTGTAAAATATGTGAACACATCTTTTCACAACAAATGGATATTCCTACGCCCAGAAAGCAATGAAGCAAAACTCAATGACAAATAAATACCGCACACCCTTCTATTTTTAAACCTAGCAACATCATTTTTACAGCTATTGTAAATGTTCTTCGTGCATGCCAATAACCCAAATTCAATAATGGTTTTTCATAAAAATTAATTTAATAATGGTTTTTCATAATTCAAATTATACTCCATCAAACTCAATCTGTACCATAATTGAACCCAAGTCAAACAACTCTGATACTCAAACCATCTCTAATCAAAGTACTTACCATTCAAAACTGTCAATACACTTCTGTATAATAAAAGACAAAATGAAGGAATCCGACAAATAATAGTAACCAACTTGGTTTCACAAAACAAAATAAATCACATCCCAAAACAGCTTCAGCTAAGCTTGATATTTGTAAAATACTAGTACATTCTCCATTACATTCGGCAAATCAAAAACTGAAATAGAAAAGATCCTCAACAAAAAACTAGCCTAGTAGAAGAATCCGAGGACCTTACCACCAACATTCTTTCTCCTGGCCTCTTCATGATCCATAATGCCAGCCGAGGTAGTCAAGACAATATACCCAAACTGCATATTTGTAGTTATAAAAAAATCAGGGACAACATATGAAACAACATTATTCAAAGTTAGATATGAATGATTATAGATTTAGGGGACAGCAAAACTAGAAAAAAAATCATCAACCGTAGAACACAAACAACCAGGGCAGTGATCTCTCAACAAAACAGCCAGACATACACATAAAAATCTGAGTAGTTCCTAAAACAAGATCATCAAAACTGATAAAGTAGAAGTTTGGTTTTAGTTCCAAGCATGGACAAATTTGACAATTTTAGGACCACATGGATAATTTTCCATTATAAAAAGGGACTATAATAGTTCCAGTTTGAGACTTTAAACCAAAAACTAAATAACCTAAGAGTAAGAAACACAAAAAAAGAACCAAATCAACCTTTTATAAGAAGGAGCATATTCTGAATTAGTAATTTACTAGTCAATACATTATGGTACAAAACGAGAACACTGAAATCAGCTCTTCAAATTTTAGAAAAGCATATGTAAATTTTAAACACAACAAGTATTAATAGATAGTTAATAAAAGAAAAGTAAAATTAAAATTATAGCCTGTGAATCCGAGACTAAGACACAAACATCTGACCCGCTGAAGTGCAAAACATTAGACACTAACATTGATATATATGTATTTATTTATTTATCATAATTAAATAACATATTAACATTATTTATAAAAGATCTAAATTGATAAACAAATTAGGATGTTAACAAACCTGTCTTGAAGGGAGAAGCCTAGCAGTCCAACCTTCAATCTCCTTAACACCAACATCAAAACGTGGACTAATAACACCACATTTATTCAACCTACCATTCAATTCAACAACGATCTTTCCAGCTCTATGATCATCAACATACTCAAACTCGCCAATGTATCCTATATAATTATCAACCACCAAAATACATCAAATCAAAACCCTAAAAAAATTGATCATCATCCAACCTTCAAAAAGAAAAACAAAACACAACGATCATAGATAAATTAAATACCGTGCTTTTGCATAACGATAAGGAACTTGATAATGACTTTGGAGGATGGCCTAATCATGACTTGGCGTTTCCCTCTTTTCTCAGCATTGTACATGCTTTTCAAAGCATCGTTCAAAACACTAACTCTCACCATGATTACTGAGACAAAAATTTCAATTCAAATGTCAATCGATTGTTACAAGTGATTTAAACAGAAGTGGAGAAGAGAATGGAAAAGATAGATCTTACCAGTTGAGAAGAGAAGGGAGACTTCGCCGTCGATTTACCGCTCGGAACTCGGAGGAAAGAGAAGGAGTGAAATCGCGGCTCAATTTGTAAGTAAGTAGAGACTTCAATATTTTTAGGGTTTAGAATGGGCCACTATAGGGCCTCCAAAATCTTCTATTTCATGGGCTTTTCTTTAAACCCTTTGCTTTTAAGCTGATGAAAACTATACATTTTTTTTAAAATTTGCATTAAGGTACCGCATTATTCAAAAGTATTTAATTTTTGAATATAAATAGTTCTTTATAATAGAATATTTTAGTTTGCGAATTACTCATATTATTTATATTTTAGAATTTTTTTTTATTTTCCATTTTTTACCAAAATCAATTTTATTTAATTTTTTTGACAAAAAAAAATTAGTTTATTTTAAATATTGTCAAACACTAATTTTATTCAATTTAACGATGATTTGTCAATTATATGATAATCAACATATTCAAACTCTCCCATGTATTGTGACATCAAGTACCAAAATATATGAAATAAATACTATACAAAATTGAATCATGCAACATTAAAAATAAAAATTAGAGAGGAAAATGAGTTGAATTTGCCTTAGATTTTCATCTCAAAATTAGACTAGAGTTTGAACCAACCCAACAAATATAAAGATTTAAAGTATAATTTTAACATAAGGTCCTTTAAATTTAGTAAGTCAAAACTAATTATGAGGCCTAAATTTTGTGAGGTCTAAGGACTGTTTTACTTGCAATTCCCATAGACTTGTCTTGGTCATTAAGTGTTTTTTCAACTCAAATCCAACTTGCTTTGAGTTCACTAACAACTTGGTTTAATTTAGTACCTTGAATCAAATAAACCAAAGAAAACCTTATAGAACTATGTGTTTCTTGAACTTTAAACTTAATGACAAAAAATTAACTGTTTAAATATATTTTTTTCTCTATCTATTTTATAAAAAATAAACTTTTAGTCTCCTTATTTCTAAAATTATTTTTTTAGCCCTTATTAGTAAATTATTGTAATTTTTTTGTTCCTACTTTTTTTAACTATGCGTCACTTTCATTAATAACTTAGCACTTATGTGACAGTTGTCACATGGATAAAATCGGTTATATGTAATTATTATTATTATAATTGATTTTCTTAATTATTTTATTTCCATTATTTTATATACACATATTAAAATTTTAAACTTTTTTGGATAAAAGAAATAAATTTT
>JBBPBT010001185.1:4768163-4786873 GCA_037974875.1 Cicer bijugum
ATAAAAATATTTTAAAAAAATAATGATTACGAAAATTAAAAATAAATAAATAAATTTAAATTAAAAATATTTTAATATATAAATTTGGTCTAATTTTAAATATCTAATGTCTTTAAAAAAAAAAGATTGATCTAATGTGTTGCATTACATTTAAAATATGAAATCACTACTTTAATATATATTATTTGTTTTATCAAGTTTTAAAAATTTGTTGCACGAGTTTAAAGCATCTCAATCCAAAATTTTCTCAATCATATCTACTTCTTTTAATTTTATTGTTTTTTTTTTAAATTTTGTTCATTAAATTGATAGTTTACATCGTACAGATTATGCATGTAAAATTTTGCACAATTTAAAATCATTTAATATGTTATTGACATGTATCAAAATTAACGTCTAATGAAAGTGGTTGACCAATAACATTCGATCGCAAATGCACAATGGCATCTATAATTATTTAATATGTTATTGAATAAATTTGAGTTAACTTTTTTATAAAAAAAGTATCTAATAACACTCGATCTCGAATTCATCAGCATTATCATATGAAAGTGGTTGACCAAATTTTCAAATACTTAAGCCTCCCAACTAATATTGGGAGACAAAAAAAATGGTGTCTAATTATATTATTTTTAGGGTCTTGAAGAAACTTAAAGGTCGGAAGAAACAAAAATTTGTCATTTGATGATTTGAGCACTCTTATTAAAGTCGTTGCCAAAACTATTCTCACATATATTATTATGTAGGGGTGGACGTCGTGCGGTTATGGACGGTTTCAGGCCAAAAGTGTGAAACCGGCCCAATTTACGGGTGGAATTTATTGGTTCAATCTCGTCCATTTTTTAAATCAGGTACGTCGGGTTTGAGTACATCGGATGTCGGTTATGTATGAGTGGGTAAAAAACGGGTTGAATTTTATTGGAGATTTTTGCTTTATTTTTTTAAAAAAATATTATTGAGCCTTTTTTTGCTTTTATTTTAAAAAAATGGTCTTTTATAATTTATTGGCCCAACCTATCAATATGGGCTTTGTGTCTTTGTGATAAGTAGTGCTATTGATTCTATGTATTTTAATTTTACATATTAATATATAATATAAAATTAACAATATTAATATATAACATAAAAATAATAATAAAATTCGGTCGGGTTTAGATACCGATGGATCTAAATTACTCATCCAAACCCGACCGCGTAAATCCATATGAATCTTTATTTTTCACTCGCTCAACCTATCAAGTCCAAGAAACCCGTCTACAAATTTAAATTTTTTATTAGATCGGTCAGGTTTGGGCGGGTCCGAATATTATGTTCACCCCTAATATTATGGGATGTTTCCTTTCTCTGTAAGTGTTTTGTCATCAAATTGATCAAATGACTTGTAAGTTTTGATGGGGAAGTAAAGTTAATGAGAGAATAATCCATTAGAATCGATGGAACAAACTTTGTAAGAGTAAGGAAAAGGGAAATTTATGCTTCCGAAATAAGAGGACTATTTATGAGGCATTCATTGCTAAGCCATGATGTCATATTTTAACAAATATGATCTCTCTTATTGGTAAATTTCTTAAATATAAACATTATCCTAATGCATCATTTTCATGTGCTAATCAAAGACATAATTTTAGCTTTATGTGGCAGAGCACACACCATTAAATGTGGGTTTTTAGAATAGACAACTATTGGAATGTGGTAAATGGTGAGTCTATTGACAATTGGAATGACAACTAGCTCTCTTATGAGGATGATTTTAAACTGTGGAGTAAACAACCTTCTCATACATCTATCACTAAGGTAAAAGATCTTATTCACAAAGATAAAAAAATTGGAACACCAAAATTGTTGACTAGTTATTTATTCCTTTTAAGGCTGAACAAATTAAACAAATTCCATTATATAACTCATTGGCTTCAAATGTTCTAGCTTGGAATGGGTCTAATGATGAATTTTATTAGTTAAGTCGGATTAAACAACAATTATAAAAGTGGAAAGATGCTGATTTAAATAATCAATATAGTAGTAATTCGTCAAATTCAGTTTTGAAAACTATTTGAAAGTTAGATAAACCCCCAAAGCAAATTCACTTAGTTTGGAGAATCTTTAACATTAGTGTTACTATAAAGGCATATTTAAAGAGATAAAGGAATCGATTGTCCTTCTATTATGTCCAAGATGTGGTGTCCGTATTGAAACTGTAACTCGTATTTTCGATGATTGTATTTGGACATGATCTGAATTCTGAAGATACACTTCAGCAAATTAAAGGAGATATACTTTATTATTTGGTTTGAGCAATTTTGCATAAGCAAAAACAAAACAAGTTTGGAATTGGAAACATCTATCATCTATGATATATGGAATGCTAGGAACAATCGTATCAAAAAAACAAATTAATATACCTATTGACAAAACCCTTACTTTAGTCAAAAGAGTGTTGATGTAGTTTCAAACCTGTAAAATAGTATAGAAGATTTAGACATTCTCATTCACATTTCTATGACGCAGAGCATTCCAAGTTGAGTCATCCTTTGAATGGTACCTTAAAAATCAACGTGGATGTTCACCTAAACAATAATAGTTGTAAATGATCAAGGATTATCATTTGAAATGAGAATGAAAACTTTGTTGCACCTCCTTCAAAGATGATGAATAGTTCGATAATAATAACGCGACTGAAGTGATGAGAATTTTACAAACAATTATCTTATATTTAACAACTGTCAATGATTGTTGTTTCGTGATTGAAAGTGATTCATAAATGTGCTTTAGGACAATGAAAGTGAATAGATTTAAAAACACTTATTGTGATAGTTTATTTAAGGATGTAGCCACCATAGTGGATGACGATTCGTAATTCTACTTCACATGAGTTCAGAAATAAGTTAGCGATGTGATCCCCGAACATGAGTTGGATTGAATTGCCTTATTTTTGCATCCTTCATTTGATTCGAAGCAAAATAAGTATTTGTGACTTGGATACGTAATTGTTTTTGATTTCATGTTGTGTAATTAAAAAATAATAATAATATCATATATATTTTTATTAAATACTATTAATCTTTATAAATTTTGATATCATTTTAAATAATCTTAATAAGGAGGTTTTTACATTCAGACTAAACAATTCAATAAAATAATTTGATATTGCATAAATTTGAGGTCTTTGACTTATTATTATTATATTACAATATGAATATAAAAAGTTGTAGATTATCCATTTTAATCTATAACCAAAGTCAACCAAAAAATGATTAATTTACTATTGTCAAAAAGTTGATACTCAGACCAGAATGTGTCGAGAGCGTCGCTGATTTCGTCGTCAGCCTAACCCATAAACTTCGAAATTCTCTCTCTCTCTCTCTCTCTCTCTCTCTCTCTCTCACACACACACACACACACACACACACACATTGCATTCTACGCACGCGTCCCGGTGAAAACAATGTTGGAATGGATCTCAACTTCTTCTACAGATCGAAAGCGGCGACGCAATGCCAAACCGCATCATCAAAATCCCGTTCCCGATACGAAACGCGACGCCGTAGAAGGCGGTTTTGACGGATCTTCTTTCACCGGCGCCGTATTCAACCTCTCGACGACAATAGTCGGCGCCGGCATAATGGCTCTTCCGGCGGCCGTGAAACAACTCGGGTTGATTCCCGGTTTGGTGATGATTGTTCTGTGTGGTGCGTTAACAGAATCATCCGTTGTGATGCTGTTGAGATTCACACGTGCGTCGAAATCGTCAACGTATTCTGGTGTTGTTCGTGATGCGTTCGGTGGCATTGGTCGCTTCATTTTGCTGATTTGTATCATCTTCAACAACATGGGAATGCTAGTTGTGTACATGGTCATTATCGGTATTTTATTTCATTATTTTTAAATATTTACTATATCAAATTCAATTAAACTGTATTATACCAACATTTTCTTCTACTCTTACTCTTCTAACTGAATCTTAAAGTTAATCATATAAATGAGTTCGTATTAGATGTCTCTTTCCTTGAATAATCTTTGTTAAAATTGGAGTCATTTGAGCAAATTATTGATTCTAGTGCAATATCTAGATTTTCCTATAATTATTGTCTTAATTGGTAAATTTCTTCTATTCAATTTCTAAAAAGAGTAAAATAAATATATTACAGGAACGCAGTAATATCGAAAATAATTTCTATTTGAAAGCATGCAAGAGTAGGTTCTCATTCTGTAAAAAAAAAAAGTAAGTTCCCATAAAATTAAAATTAGAAAAATTAATTAACAAAGTTATTGAGACATACTTTCTGGGTCAATGTCCGTTATGACTTGGGCCTTGATGGGCCCAATATTGTACCCATAGTTCACTTGTGTTTAGTGTTGCACATGGAAAATTAAACATTCGTGATAATTTCACCTCTATTTTTCCCAATTACACCTAAATAAGTTAGGGAAATATGATATTTGAACACAAACATTTGACACTCTCAGTGTTTCTTTAAGTTTTTTTTTCTTTCTTTTTTTAATAATTGAGATTTTTGTTGTTGTGACATATATAAATTTATACTATTAATCATTTTGATAACTTCATTAATTAATAAAATATCAATTATTAATCATTTATTTAAAATATATCTCTTTAAGCACTAAAATACAATATACTAACCACCTTAGAGTACTCTAATGTAGTAATTAAAGAAATATTCTAAAGTGTTTAATGACATGTATTTTAGTGGTTAGTGAGATATATATTTAAAAATTATTAATAACATATATTTTAAGGGTTAGTGCTACAAATTTAAATTTGCATGTTGTGTTACAAAAATATTTTTATCTTTTTAAAAAAAGTTATTTTTTTAAGTTTGATATTTTGAAAAAAGAAAAAATAAACAATACAACTTATATATATATATATATATATATAGTGTGTGTGTGTGTGTGTGAAAAGTAGTGTTTCAATAATACAACAATAATAAAATAGGTGATGTGAATTAACTTAATGTACTCTGAGTGTAACTAAAAAAACATGGATGAAAATAGGAAAATTGAAACTAAAATTGTTGTTTGTGATATGTTGCGACAGGGGATGTGTTCTCGGGAACATGGTCAAAAGGAGTCCACTATTCAGGAGTTCTAGAAGAATGGTTTGGTCAACGTTGGTGGTCAACGCGCCCTGTCTTGTTGTTTCTCACTACACTTTTTGTCTTTCTGCCTCTCGCATCCTTCAGGCGTGTGGGTATGTCCAATATAGCTTGTCAAAGTTATAATTGGTTACTGATTTTATTGTAGTTTATACAATGTATCGATGATGAACCTTTTTCTTTCTTCTATTATATCAGATTCATTGAGATACACGTCAGCATTATCAGTTGTGTTGGCTATTGTTTTTGTGGTGATAACAGCTGGTGTTGCAATTGTTAAGTTTATTGATGGAAGCATTGGGATGCCACGCTTAATGCCTAAATTCACTGACCAACAATCCTTTTGGAAGATTTTCACTACTATCCCTATATTAGTCACTGCTTATATCTGTCATCATAACGGTTAGTATAAACCAAACTGCTTCATTTCCATATTTGAATTGAATGCCTTCATTTTGTAGATTATAAGTTTATAACAATGTGGTATTATATATGCCTTTTACACCATAACTTGTTTAAATTTGTTTGCAGTTCATCCTATAGAGAATGAACTAAAAGATCCTTCCCATATGAATGCAATTGTTAAGACATCACTCTTACTATGCTCATCTGTATACATAGCAACAAGCCTTTTTGGAGTTTTATTATTTGGAGACAAAGTACAAGATGATGTACTAGCCAATTTTGATGGAGATCTTGGAGTTCCTTATGGTTCATTTCTTAATGATGTAGTTAGAGTGAGCTATGGAATTCACCTTATCTTAGTCTTCCCAATTGTGTTTTTCTCTCTTCGTCTCAACTTAGATGGTCTTTTGTTTCCACATGCTATTCCTCTTGCTTTTGACAACAAAAGATTCTGTTTTGTCACCACAATTCTATTGGCTTTTGTTTTTGTTGGAGCTAATTATGTTCCTAGTATTTGGGATGCCTTTCAATTCACAGGTGCTACAACTGCCTTATCTGTTGGATACATTTTTCCAGCTGCTATTGCTCTTAGGTAAGTTATCTCAGTTACCAACTAAGGTTGTATGACTTTATTAGAAGAGTTTATCACTAACTTTGTTCTTCAAATTGTAGGGCTTGGATAATTTATTCTCTGAAATTAATATAATTTTAAAATGATTTATCAAATTAGTTCTTCAAAAATAATTTTAGACACTAACTTAAGACAACTAATGTAATAAAAAAATTCAAATCCCATATCTAAATAAGAAACCGGCTCAATCTTTATGGTATGCAACTAAAACAATTATTGTTGGATCTCAATTTTCTTTTTTTATCTAATGCTAATTGTATTAATATATCTTTAGAAAACAAAGTCTCCTGTTAGTGTGACTGTGGGAAAAAAAAAACTCAATTTCTTGAGAACAATTAAGTTTTATTGTTCTTACCTTCTCTCGTTTACTCTTGATTTACAGTAGTTTTGGTGAGAACAATGCAATGATTTTGCATTTTATTAAAAAGTCTCAAAAAATAAACATTAAATAAAAATATGTTTTTAACAAATTATTATTAACTTTAAAATATTTCATTTTAAAATTTACATTATATTAAATCTTGATAGGTCTTGAGCGGATTTCCTTATGAATTTGTCTCGTATTAGATAACAATTTTTTGTATGCATAAAAAAAACATAACTTATTGTACAAGTTAAAAATACCTTGATTTTTTAAGAAGTTATTATTTTCTACCTTTGTCACATGAACTTTCTTCGACTTATTTTATTTAATATTTTGAAGTAGAAGCAAGTTTCCACAAACATCTTTTATTTTCTATAAAATTATTTTTCTTACAAGTTAAATTCCATAAATCTATTTTAATTGAGAAACTACACTAGACTAGAAATAGTATCAATTTGGCTTGTGAAATTGATAACATGATATCTTCTAGATAGATCTTTACCATTGTGCTGATACATGTATCACATTTAATTTTGTCAGGGACACTCGTGGGGTTGCAACAAAAAAAGACAAGATGTTATCTTTGTTAATTATACTCTTGGCTGTCTCATGTAGCACTGTAGCCTTATCTAGTGACTTGTACAGCATCTACAATAACGAAACAACATTAGATGAAGACCCATTATTATCATGATTGTTGTGATAGATTATTACCCACATTCAAATCCTGGAATTATATATCATACAGTAATCTCCAACAGTGTTTTTTAAGGAGTATTTTAGTAAACTCCCTAAATTCAACCTACCAGAAGTCACTGATTGATTTTTCTTGTGGTGTATTGACAAGTCAACTTGTATATTCCCAGGTACTTTAGTTGTGTTTTGCAGTTTTATTTGTCCCTTTAACAGTATATATATATTGAACTGTAAAAACCAATTGTATATACATTTTGTATACAGTATAACAATTTTTATTTTGAAGAATTATTTATCATCTACTTTTTTTTAACACAATATCCCGTTAGAAGTGATAATCAACCACACCAATTCAAACATTGTTCTGAGATTCGACAATTTGTTTGAATTTGGTTAGTGAACCAAATGAACTGAACTTAGGTGAAAATTAAATTTGTTGAACTATATATAATTTCAACCGTTTAATTAATCAATTGTTTGAGTTTTTTTTTTAAATCTAACTTAGATTATGCTTAATAAGATTTAATAAAAAAGATTTTTTTTTTTATTTTAGTCTCATCAATAAAAAAATCCGTAAAATTACGAAAAGATTAAAATACGTCTTGTATTGATTTATTTAAGCTTATCTATTTCACATAGTTCATCAAAACCACTTATGATATGTCCATAAGTTGTTTTCAACTAATTTTATTATCTTATCCAAGATAACTTAGAAAAACAACTTATAATTTATATAAAAACAGTTTAACTTTATTTTCCTATCTGTTGTAAAAAAAAACTTATACATAAACATCCAAAGAATAGTTAACTCAATATCTCTCATACTTATACAAGTTGCAACATGTTCATCCCTATATGAACTTTAAGAAGCTCTTCATTCATTACATTTTCTTTCCAAAAGAAAAATACAAGAACAACCAGAAACCCTTAAAAAAATACACACCTCACCTAAGCCAAAACACAATGTTGAACACAATGATCCTCAAAATTCCAAGCCCTGCAACTCTATACATAATATAATTTCACATAAGTATTGATAGTTGCATACACTTCACTCACATGCTCCTCAAGTAATGCCCTCTATATCAATCAATAAATAATACCCTTGCAACTTGTTCTGAATCATCTAGATTTTACACACATTCACACAATATGTGTAACTCATTTTCCAATTGATATTTTCTAACGAAGTCGTCTTCTACTAAAAATTCGAAGAGCCAATAGTTAGGTATTAATATTAAGATCCTATACAACTAAAACCTTTATTTTCCTTCTTTTCCCCTTCTAATTTTTTTTTCCAACTTCAGTTAAATTGGGCAGCCAACAGGAATATTCCAAAGTCTTCTGTTGTAGCAACAGGGCTATATATTCAACACACTATAACTCTGGTTTCAACCTCCCTGTTCAACATGACAATAAATTAATTAGAAGAAATTGACGCATGAAGCATTGATACAAATACAGACACCGCAATGATTTGAAAATGAAAAAAAATAGAAATAATTGAATATAACTACATGAGTTAGTTTCGTGTCGGACACAAGATCCATGTTTGAGATGAATGTTGGCATAGAAATTGACACTTAAACCTATTGTGCAAACAATAAAAAATAAAGATTCTTCCTATTTACCATTGGGTCCCAAATTGTCAAGTGCTGTATTGGAATCATATCCCATTCCATAAAAGCTTTGGAAGTCATGATCCAAAACATTCTGCATGTACATAATGTATATAAGGATTTTATAAACAAGAGAGCTAAAGTGTACAATACTATAATGTCCAAAAGAATGTTACTCTTTTTACCTGAGGCAAAGAAGGGAATTGTGTTGATGAACTAGGCATGCCGGCCATATTTCCCTGGAAACTTGCATTTGGGAATGGATGAGAGGAGCTTATACCAGGCATATATCCGCCGATCCCAAGCCCCATTCGTGACTGGAGAATCTAATCAATAGAGAAATATAAGTCATAACAATATGTGTATTAAATGGACTAAGATAACTCTTCTAAGTTGAACAATTTACTTAGAAGGTAAAGTAAATAAACTTAATCGTTGATGAGAAGACCAATGATTGATATCCGGACAAATATATGATTTTCTCATCAACGATTGAAATTATTTATTCACCCTATAAAGTGAATTGTTCATTTAAAAAGAGTCAAATCCATACGATTAAGACCTTCACTTACATCCTTAGATAAGATCCGTTCTACGTCAAAGTTCAGTTCGGGGTTCACCGTGGCAAGTTTCATGGACAAAAACTGCATAATATATCTTTATAAGATAAATAGTCCCAAAAACCATAATATAATGGAATTGAAGCTTTGGAGTCGTGTGGTTATCATAAAAATATCTCTTAATATTAACTATCCAGCGAAATGATTAAATCCTTCATATTATTTTACAATAGTTTTTCCTTTCTTTAATATTTCCCTTGGTGTGAAGCATGTGCACAGTGCAAAACAGATCAAGTTTGAATTTCGAATATTAATAATAAATTGATACTTTAAAGATGGCAAGGCACTGCTTTCTTACCTCAACCTGTTGTTGCAGTGATTGCACATAGTTTATTATCTCATCTAGCATCACTGCTTTGCCAGTTATCTAATAAGAGAAGAAACCAAATACACCATCAGAAAAATTAACAGAGAAAATTAATTAATTTGTTGATATATATATCAATCATTGTGTCACCAAATAAGTTACTATAAATTATCATGAATCATAAGTTATTATAAATAAGTTACTATAAATTATCATGAACCGTTTAACACAATCATCTAAATTAAATCACCTTGTTGCATCCTGGAACTAGTTCTTGAAGCAGCCTCATTCTTTCACTAATCTTTTCTCTTCTAACCTGCAAGCAAAAATGTTTTTTTTTTTTAAATTATCTTTGTATACATTAGAAAAAGTGATTTCTCATAATAAACATAAACAATATAGTATTATAAGACGATGGTGATTTATACCCTTTCTGCAAGGCTGTGGCTGTTGGTTGCTTGACCTCTTCTAGCTCTCACATGAATGAAATTATCTTTTGAAGCATCTCCTCCACTCTGAGAGTTCTCTTTAACTTGTTTCCCCAATTGCTCAACTTTTGGTTTCTTTTCATTTTCTTTTGGACCATCAGAGATCTTCCTTGGAGAATCTTTCACCCCATCACCCTCAGCATTCTAATCCAAGTTCATGAATAAGGCATTTCATTCATTAGTATCTCATAAACAAGACAAGGAAATATTAATCTTATTCATCAACTCAGTATTAAGAGTTTGACTTTGTAAATCTAAAGGATCAGTGATAAGAGTTTTGACTACATAACCTCAATGAAGTCCCATATGAGAGTCATTGATATATGAATATCAAACTTAGCTTAGAAACAAACCTTGTTTGGACTGAAAGTAGAATTTTGATCAAGTCCTCTTTTTCTTCTACTTGCACTAGGTGCAGATCCTGTACCTCCATCCTCCTGAATTGAGTCCTCAACTTGAGATTGTTCACCATTAATTGAACCCCTTTGGGTTCCACCATCCTTGATAGGGTTATAATGTTGTTGTGGTGGAATTGAATACCCTGATGTGTTAGTTACATGATCACCACCAGAACCATGTTGGTTAAAGGAACCAACCATTTCAGAGAAACTTCCACTTCCATATGAAGGAACCTTGTGGATCATGCCACCAAGATTTGAGTCAGACATGTATTGAACAAGGTGGTGAGATTGGTGATTCTCCAAAACAAGAGGGTAAGTTGAATTAGCATTTGCAAATTCATTGTGAGAAACCATTGAAGAGCCTCCAAAAGTATGAGCTTGACTCAAAGAAACAAGTGGATTATCCCAAGCTGAAGAAGAAAGGAAATGATGATGATGCTGATTAGGTGCATCTGAAGAAGGCTTGCCCATATTGGACACAGAACTAATATCCATTTCTGAAGATGGACAAGAACTATTCAAAATAATGTTCTCATTTCCATGCTGAAACTCCATGGCATTTTCCTTACCACCCATCTGAATTCAACACCAAGAAAATAACCCTTCTCTATGTCTCTCTCTTGCTATATTTATATATATGTCACAATGTATATATCAATTGATTAGAAGAATCCTGACTCGGAAGGTTGATTCACACAACCATCAAGAGAAGAAGAAATAAACAAATGAATATAAATGATTAAAGGGAAAGTGAATTTTGACTAAGGTTGGCTCAAGAGATATCTTGCAGGACTAAACAAGGAACAAAATAACTTGGCAGCTTTATAGGTCTGAGAGGAAGTTAAAGTAAAAAAAGAAAAACCCTTCTCATTGTGTTATAGCTTAGCCTTAGATGTAGTAGTAGAAAAAGTAAAATGGAATATAATCTTAACTAGTCAGACACAACCTATTCCCTTCAAAAACCCTAGGATATATTATCAATAGTTCAATAATAATAATAATGAAGAGAGAAAATGGTTCCTCTCTGAGACAAGAAAGTGAACCTTTCAGTCTTGTTTGAGAGCATAAAGTAGATGACATAGACAATAAGATTTTTTAGATTAGATAACAGCTCATCAAACTGCAAGTAAAGCAGATTCCCTTTTCTCCTTTGTCCACACACTCCACAAAACAATCTCCAATTCCAATCAAAAACACCACCACCAAACTTTGGATTATTATTATTATTAATGAGTAGTTTCTTTGGTTAGAATGAAAAACACTCAGAAGAAGAAAGAAACTTCAGTGAGGCAATTAATCAAACAGTTAATAGGATGGGATGTTGAAAGTGAAACACTACGAGAATCCAAGAAGAAAGAAAGAGAGCAAAAGCATCAAATACTACTCAAATCCTGCAATGACTGAGGAAACTGAAAGGGACAGGAAAAAGGATTTAGTAGCAGAGTTTGCTTTTTACTAAGGGTGTATCTGAGGAGCATCAAATGCTAAGATTATAAATTTGACAGCATAAAACCAAATTTCACCAATTGGGTAGTAACCATAAACAACAAAGGTAGCATAAAAATCTAACTTTTATAGATTAGAGACAACAATAGAAGCTAGAACTAGAGAGAGAGAGAGAGAGATTGAGGAGAGAGAAAGAGAAAGAGAGTGTTTGGTTATTACCTGCTGCCTGCCTATGGTATGAAGTGACATGTATATCATTTTAAAACACATACTAACTACTGCCAACTGCTCCTGTTGTTAAATTATTGCACAAACATAACAACAACCTAATCACTCTTTTTCCCAGTTTTCTCCTCAAACACACACACTTTATTTATTACATCAGTAAAATTGTTTTTTTAATCTTAAATGTAACTTCTGATTAATAGAAATTAAAAAATTTCTGTAACAACAGCTTGAAAATACATCAACATGTAAGGGTTTTGTTTGGAATTTTGGAATTTTCATTTGTTTTTATATTTAAAATGTGTGAATGTAATTCATAATTTTTTTGAGAAAAAAAGTATTCAAAATATTTATAAGTTTATTTTCTGTTAATAATTTTATAATCAAACTAACAAGAAAAAAAAACTAAATTAACTAACAAAAATCCTATTTAAATATTAAAATGGCTAGAAAAAATATGTTTAATATATTTTTATAATTTTAATATATTTAGAAATTGTAGTAACTATACATTTGATAAGTGGAAGACATATCCAAAAAATCAATTAGTTGATAAAAAATATGAATTTAAAAATTAAAATAATTAGTAAAAGACGTGTTTGATAATATTTTTCAATTTTAATATATTTTCGGTGGCTACTTGCTAACAAGTATTAAAACAAATTATTACTCATTTATTAGTCCTGATGTTAAATTAATTAATCATAATATTCTAATTAAGTTTTCACCTTTTCTTCAGGGGGCGTGTGCAATTTTTATTTATTTATTTATTTTCTTTGAAAGTGTAGATTGAATTTGAGAGGTTCTTCTCTTGAAGGCCAAGCTTGTTCCCTTTAGTATTCTTTCATAATTAACAAACATATATATATATATATATATATATATATATATATATATATATATATATATATAACTTCTTTGATATTTTTATATTGTTTTTACTGACACATTTGCCAACTGTTCTAAGTAACATAAACTTTTTTTCTCTTTCAATCTCTCTTTCTTTGCTGTTACACACTCATTTTACTCAGTGCCAACTAACCTCTCTCATTTCTTTTTAGAATTCTCAATTATATGTACCTAACCTGCTACGATCCTTCATCAACCCTCACTCACTGTTCATCATAGTTTCCAAAAACACCATGCCCCACCAAATCTTTTATTCTAAGAGTTAAGGGTCAAAACGATCTGTAAGAAAAAAAAATATATAGTCTTATTTGGTGATAAAAGATAAAATTGGATAACATATTGATTAAATTAATCTTATAAAACTAATTCTTAAGAATATTTCAGTATTTTTAAAAATAATTTTGATTGCCATTAAATTTTTTTAATTTAATTTAATTTACATACAATATTTATATAAAATTATTTATATTGTAAATTAATCATAACTATCAGATTATTTAAAATATTTAATTTTAATTATTTTTAAAATTATGATCTGAAATTTTAAATGATTAATCTCTGATTTTATTTTTCAAAAATCAATTAGATTTTGATGTTTTTTTCTTTCCAATTCTAAATTTCACAAAAAAATATAAATAAAATAAACCATTAAAAACTTGTGTGGATGGTGGACCATGGGGGGACAAGTGTAAGGACCTGAATCAGAGATATAGAAGTGTAGTATGTGGTGGCAGTGCAGGTTATGATAGCTTCTGTTTCTACTTTAACAAAGAGTATTCATTCTACCGTAAAAAAAAAATTAATTAAGTAATAATTAAACTAATCCTGAAACATGAAGCTTTTATTTAATAAAAATTTTGTATTTTGAAAACTTTAGGGAGAGTGTGTGAGAAACAGAAGGAATAATAATGGAATCTAATGATGAATATTACGTTCTTGTCCTGCTACGTTTTCCAGCTGTAGCCTGTGAAGCCTTGTCCATTCACTCACCCAATCCAGTCAAACCAAAATTATCATCTAGTCAACATGTGACCTCGTTGTGATCTTGCTGGAAAAAATAAATATAACATTTTTCCGAAATTAACGGGTTCTATACAGTAAGTATTACTTGTATATTTTCTTTACAGTCATTATCAGATTAAGAATCAGACACGTGTAGGGTCACTTAAATAAAAATTACCAAATAAAATATTATGATAAAATTGTTTATTAGATAAAATAAATTCCTAGGTCTCATGGTGAAGTTGTGATTTGAAGCTTATGATTGGTGTACATACTACATGGAATAAAACAATGTACTATATGAAGATTAAATTGGTATGTACGGTCTAATTCAACCAATTCACACTAATGGAAATTGTGGAACTCATCTTAATTTACCTTTTACATAAACGTATATTATTATTATTATATTATCATAATTAGTTTATATCTATAGTCAAAATTTTAAAATTAATTATTAACTGAAGACTATGAACTCATTTGCAAGTGTGATGTTACATCCGAATTCCAAATAATGGCGTGGAGACTACTGCAAGGACAGGTTGCAGCTAGAGATGAGTTGAGCAAAAGAGACATAATACTCTCTTTTCATAAATTTGTATTCTGTGTTTTCTTTGACTCACCTTGAAATTTGTCACCATCTCTTCTTCTAAATTCAAAAATCAAAATTGTCAAGTTTTTTATAAATCCTAGATTTTAAAGTCATTTTGGTAAAATATTACAAATATTTAATCTTCCAATTTTAATGTGAAATATTTGAACAATTACTTGATAATTTTGTATTAATTATTTCAAGTCAGCTCTTAAATGAACTCATCTTAATTTAACTAGTGGAGTAATGTTTTTTTTTTCTTTTCAAAATATGAATTTAGAAATAAAATATTATTCTAATCACAATTGCATTATTTATCAATATATTACATTATCTTATTAGCTTTTCAAGTAAAGGTGTTTGTGGGTTAAATAAGACCGAACTGAATCGACCTATAAAAATTATTTGGGTTTGGGTTGAATGATTGAGTGTATTTAGTTTTTAAAACAAGAAAAATGATCACTTAAATTGAATGAGTAAAATTAGAAACAGCCCTAGTAATATCGGTCGACCCAATTTATCCAAATTCTTTTTCATAATTTTTACTTTTGTTATATTTTAAATTTTAGAAGATTTGATCAATAGAATCAATTGTTTTTTAGTTATTTTAAGATCTTGCATTTTAATTATTTTAACGTTTGCAAATATTTTATATTGTTTTAGTCCTCAACAACTTTGATTATTTAGTATGTGTATATAATAGTAAAAATATGTTATATTATGTTTTTGGAAAAAATATAGTTTGATAGTTTTTTCTATTGTGAAAAAATGTGATTTTAAAAATAAAAACAATAATAAAGACTCAATCCACCTCAAATAAAAATAACCAATTTGGCTCAAACCGGTCAAATTTTATAAATGTCACATTGAACTCGACATCTTCTATTTAAAGATTAATTTTCACAAAACCTATCCAAATCGACGTGTGTGTGTGTATATATATATATATATATATATATATATATATATATATATATATATATATATATAAATTGATAAAACCTACCGAAATCCACCCATATATAACTCTACCTCTCTGTGTTTCCTATCATCCCTTCCGGGCATGACGAGCAACGACATGTAATATCTATTTAATAAAATTTCTTCATAAACTTTTTCCTTTTCTTTACATAAAGTTATCAAAAGCCAACCCCCACTTTTTCTAGTAAACAAGACTTCTCGTAGTCGTAGATATATATATATATATATATAATCCTACAATCAATTAATGATCCATTGATATATATTAATATTATTAATTAATACTCAATTAGAGAATCTAATGAGAGCATACATAGTACAAAACAACTCAATTTACATAATATTCAAATGCTAATAAAGTTCAATACTTATATCTTTTACCAGTGAATACGTGAATGCGAAGTGTACCATAAGCCCTCTATTATTTTAAAAAGATGGAAGCATGCGAAGAAGGAGCGCAATCATCATCGACCTTGCTTTATAAATTATATTGCAAAAGGCTGCTACTTAGTATTAGGAACATGTTAACTTCGATGCTTCCTTTCTTTTCTGTTTGGATTCTTTCTTAGTTAAGGTTTAAAATATAATAAAATAAAGTAAATAATTTAATAATAGAGATTATAATTGAAGATAAATTTTTAGTTAAAATATGATGCAACTCATTAAAGTTAATAAACTAAGGATGTTTCTCTATTTTAGTGTTATATATTTTTGTGTTTGAATCAAATATGAGAAGATGTGTTTATTATCTGATCAAAGTACATTCAATTATACTAATATTTTTTTAAAATTAATTGAATTATTTGTGTTCAATAAGAATCTCTCTAATTTTTTTCACAATAGTAAAATGAAAATATTAGAGAGATGGTGAATAAAATAGAATGGTTACTTGACACATAAAACTAGACGTTATCTCATTGATATATAAACTTTTCAAGTGATGCAAGCCATTTGGGCCATCCAATAATAGGCCTACATACTTTTTAGTTGGGTTGACCATCCCGTTCTTTGAAGCACGCAGACCAATCGGGCTAGCTCATGGGCCTATTGTTGATCATTATTTTAACATTGGTCTTATGTGTCAATAATTGTGTATATAATAGTGTGAGTCTAAATGTATAGATATTAAAGGGTAATTATATTTGTGATTAACTAAAAGATAAATAATGAACGTAAATATTTAACTCTAACTCTAATTAGAGTTCTATAAATAGAGATATTATATTTTTTATGTCACACAAATTAGTAGTCGTTTTTGTTGACATCTTGTCTCAATGAGAGTGTGTTTATCTAGAAGACTAAATCATATCACTATTTGGTCATAATGCTTTTACATATTATTTTTATGATTATCATTATTTAGTATATCAGGTTGTTAGGAAATTTTTTCAAAAATCTGAGTTGTTAAACGGTTAGAAAATACCGAAATAAAAAAATAATAATTTGAAAATTTTATTATTATAAAGAATCAATTAAATTAATTAGTTTTTTCTTATAACTTTAACTACAAATATTTGATTTTTTAGCATGAATGAAGTTTTGTTTTGAATAAAATTCATAACGAATAAACTTTAATCAATTAAAGTGGATCTAGTGACAAATTTACAATGGATCTAATACGAAGAGAGTCATTTATAAGTAATATATAAAAAGGTGTGCAACACTTAAGTTTTAACTGTTATGTTTAATATTGCAGAGTTAAAAACTCAAATATTAAAGTTTTAAAAAATATTGGATAGGAGATGAAATTATTATTAACAAAACGGTATTGGATTTGAACTCTATTATGTGATGTTAGAGAGTGAAGCTTTTACCATTAACTCCCTACAACTTATGAACAACTCAAATGTTAAATTTAATTTCTTGTTTGTTTAAAAGAATTTAAATATTTATGTTACGATATTAAATTTGACCATTTTTTTTATGTTTTTACATTCTCAGTGTCTTCTTATAATATTTCAGTATTTACCGTTACCGACAATGCTAATCTTCTCGCTTTTTTTTCTCTATAAGAAATAGCGAATTTTTACCTTAACATTATTTTTATTATTAAAAAATATGTAATAACTATTACAAAATATGAGTTTTCTAATAATTTTATAAAAATCTTAAAAGGTTCTTTTTGGTGATATGTTTTATCAACTACATAAAGAAAGTACAGTTATAACTCACAAATATTTTTATGACCTCTACTTTCTGCAACATACGTGCAAATTGAGCTTGCAATAACCACCCTTAGGAATGTCTAATGATTCTTTACAAAGCATCTCACAAACTTCCTCATCTTTGCAAAATTCATACTGAAAGCATCTCAGTGGTACAATTCACGTTTATGCTACAACGAAACTCCATTAAAAATATAATCTTACATTCTAAATATTTTTTTTGCATTACAAATAATGTATACATTTTCATAATAAAATGATTAAAAAGCTTAAGTTAAAAAAATATGTATAAAAAATACTCTATTTTTTTGCATTCAATATATTTTCATCGAAAATGTAACATTATGGTGTTATGAAACTAGTTTGTTACCTATAAGCGTGACCGAAGCAATGCAGAAAATTAAAAAAGTAAAAAGAAGAGAATGAGTGTATTTTTCCATTATTTTAAAAGGTGGGCAATAAACAATTTGTAATAGGCGTATAAAATGACTAGGGAAATTATGTTTAAATAACTGCACTAAAGTGAATTTAATTTCATATTTTTATTACCAATTCTATTTGTAATAGTTTAATTGTCATAGAAATATTAGTTTTTGTTTGACCAAACCATTAAATAGTTTTTAATATTTATAAAATTAAATTTTGTCATAAAATACCAAAACATGTGTATATTTCTTAAACTATACATAAAAGAAATACTATCTTTTAGTGTGTTTTTTTTTCTTTGATTTGTACCATTTGTTTA
>JBBPBT010001185.1:4787699-4802653 GCA_037974875.1 Cicer bijugum
TACACATAAATATTTTTGTTTTATATATATATATATATATATATTCAAGTATATGGAACAATATATTAATTTAAGTGATGTAAGTATTAATGTTATTAAGTTATCAATTAATTTTTAAATAATTAATTTTTAGATGATTTTTCCACACTTAATACATAAGTATGTTGAAAAAACTTTAAAATTAATTTTACAATTTCATATTATTGAGTTTACAACATCCCCACAAAGTTATTTAGAATTAGCAATAGTACATATATATAAGTGTTTTAATTGTAAAGTAAGAACCAAACTTACATGCAAAATGAGTAGTTTTATGAGTATTAAAGTTCAAAAACTTCTTATTATAAATCAAAATTAGAACTGATATTATATGTGAAATTGATAGTTATATTGACTAAATATTGGATTCTGATTGATTGGTTGAAACATGTATGTACTTTGATCATTAATTGATAGTGCAATAACTTACATATATTATATTTGATAAAACTATAGGTGTTGTCCCCCAAATCCCGTATACAGTATATTTGGTATTTAGTTTGTAACTTTTTCTTTACAAATTGTTTGGAGTTTGTGTTTGTACCATTAAACTTAATTGGGAATTAATAAGACTTAATTGTAACATTTGAAAATCTTGTTAGGTTATAGTTAAGAAAAATGTATAAGTGTAATCAATGCATTCTTGTTGATTGTAGCCTGGTGCAACAAATCTTGTCTTGTTTCTGATCACTTCACCTTTTTCATTCATTTTATTCCTGAAAACCCACTTAGCTCCAAGAATGTTCTTATTTGGTATATGTACTAGATCTCAAACATCATTCCTCTTAAATTCGTTTAACTCTTCTTGCATTGCAATAATCCATCCATCATATTTCAATGCTTCATCTACAAAATATAGTCAAGTTAGTGGTGAACCATGATAAATTATTTGTGTCACTTTATTAATGCACTTCTTAATTTTATTATTGTTTATACTCCAAATATATTGTCAAGTATGAATGAGTTTAATCAAATAATGAAAAAACTATCAACTTAGTCAAACACAGTTCAACCTCCTTCTCGTGTTTGCACCTTTACGACTTAGAGGCAAATAAAATCATACACATATACGACCCAAAGGCAGATACGAACCAAATGCAAAAAATCATAGGCAACCACAAATCAGAGATAAACAAGAACCAAAGGCAAATAAAATCATACGCAGACACGAACCAAAGGCAAAAATGAACAAACGATAAACAAAACCAAAAGCAACTAAGAACTAGAGTAACTAGGGGCAAACTGAACCATAGTTTATAACCTGTTTTTTTTTTTTTAAGACTAGTGTTTTATTATGAGTGTTTGTAAATGAGACTTTAAATTTATTGTACTCTTAACATCTAAATTGTGAAACTTCAACTCTGTAAGTTATTTTTATTGTCATGGTTCATCATTAATCTTCCATTTTAACCATTAAGTTCGTAAAAAATAATTCGATTAAACTGATAAGAAAATTCATGCTATAACTAAAGTAGTGGCCACCTATAACTAAAGTAAACAAATTTAGAGGAAAATTCTAATTTTTAAATTAGAGGAAAACATATATGCAAGTTCATGCTAAAGTTTAAACTAGAGGCAACCATAAACCATAAGGTTATACAAATCAAAGGCAAACAAAATTAGAGGCAAACGGAAACCAACAACAAACAAAACCAGGAGCAACTAGAAACAAAAATAAAACCATTGGCAACCACGAATCATAGAAAAAAAACCCAGAGTCAACCAATAACTAGAGGCAAACACAAACAAAAGACAAAAATATCATAGACAACCACAAATCAGAGGCAGATAAAACCATGTATAAACAAGAATCAGAGGCATGCATGACTCAAATGCAAATAAAATCATAGGCAACCACATATCATAGACATACACGACCTAGAGACAAACACGAATAAAAGGCAAAAAACCATAAGTAGACATAAATTAAAGGCAAACAAAATCATAGGTAAATAAGAATTAGAGGCAAACAAAATCAGAGGTAGACACGAATCAAAGGCAAACGAGAACCAACAACAAGCAAAACCTTAAGCAACTAGGAGTTAGAGGCAAAGTAACTAGGGGCAACCACAAATCAGAGGCAAACATGACACAAAGGCAAACACGAACCAAAGGCAACCACGAATAAGAGGCAAACCACATATAATATTGGCATAGTGTTGGTAATAATATTGGTAGTCTTATTGATTCTCGAAGATTCTAACTTAACAATGTTGTCTAAATAAACCAGAAGAAAATAGGAACCATGAGTAAGCACAAATAAGAGATAAACTTGAATAAGAAGAAAACAAAACTATAAGCAACCACGAATCATAAGCAAACAAAACTATAGGCAACCATAAATTGGAGGTAGACACAACCTAAAGGCAAATAAAACTATAGGCAAACAAAATTAGATGCAACCACGAATAAGGGGCAAACAAAGTCAGAGTCCACCACAAATTAGAGAGAAATAAGAACTAGAAACAATAATCAATCAAAGGCATCCACGAATTAAAGGCAACCAAATGCAACACAAAAATCAAAGGCAACCCATTTCCTGCCTAAACCATAATAACTTTCATTAATAATGACTTTCTAATAGTAGCTACTTACATTAATAACAACTCTTCGTTATAACAATAACTACACATATTCTAGAATATAATTGATTAAGTACTTCATTCTAACAATAACTACACATTCTAGAATATAATTGAATAAGTAAAACTTGTAAATGAAAATGCTTTATTCTTCTCTTTTGTATTACCCTTGATAATTTATATTGCCACATTAATTTTTCTTTTTATAGATAACAGTTTATTTTTAATCCCGTGACACGGTTGCACGTCTAGTTGTACAAATAGTAGTGCTCCTACAAATACTAGTAAGACAAAAATAACTACATTTAAACAATCCTATAAAATAACTACATTTAACATCCTAAACTTTCAACTATATACTGAATACGCATTCCCTACTCCACCTACAGATATAACGTAAACTTATCCAAAAACCAATCTCCCCAACCCTTCTTAAACCCTAGCCACCATTTTCCCCCAATTCGATTCCATTTCCTCAAACCATGGCATCTTGTAACCTCTCTTCATGCAATCTTTCTTCCTCCGCTTCCATTTCCTCATTTTCCTCTAATGCCTCCCGCAGAAGAACCACCAACAACGTCGCTCTCACTAGAAGGAGCCGAAACCCTAAAGTCTCCGCTATGGCCAAGGAATTGCATTTCAAC
The DNA here is from genome assembly GCA_037974875.1 of Cicer bijugum. Classification (NCBI taxonomy): domain Eukaryota; kingdom Viridiplantae; phylum Streptophyta; class Magnoliopsida; order Fabales; family Fabaceae; genus Cicer; species Cicer bijugum. Next base: position 4,790,965 of record JBBPBT010001185.1, read on the forward strand.
AAAGATGGCTCCGCTATCAAGAAACTTCAGGTTTGTTACTCACAAAAAACGATTTTGGTTTTTTTTACTCTTTTGATCGTTTTTTTTTTATTATTTTGTTTGTGTTTTATAGAATGGTGTGAACAAGCTTGCGGATTTGGTTGGTGTTACTCTTGGTCCCAAAGGAAGGAATGTTGTTCTTGAGAGCAAGTATGGTTCTCCTAAAATTGTTAACGACGGTGTTACTGTTGCCAAAGAGGTGTTTACTTGAACCTGCTTTTCAATTTTGTGATATTATTTTATATGTTGGAATTAGATTAATTTGTCTGAGTTTTTAGGGTCTATGATTTCACTTGAGTTATTGTTTTTGCTGAATTTTTTTATGTGGGCGTTTGTTTTGACGTTTTGTTTGCATTTGGCTTGAAAAGGTTGAGTTGGAGGATCCAGTTGAGAATATTGGTGCCAAATTGGTGAGACAAGCAGCTGCCAAGACAAACGATTTGGCGGGTGATGGAACCACCACCTCTGTTGTTTTGGCTCAGGGTCTTATTGCAGAAGGTGTCAAGGTAGGCTTGTTACGAGTTTTGGAATAAGTAACTAATAACCAATGTAGTAAGATTCTTCTTGGAGGTGTTTTTGGTGTCTGACATGTGTCCACTGATACGACACCTACACACATAATTACATTCAATTACTGTATCGTTAGTGTCATTGTCTCATAGATTATAACTTCTTGGTTTGGTTTTGTTTATTGTTACACAATGGGGGCCTTATCCTGTGTTAAATGTTGAAATTTTAGAGAAAAAGAAGAGAGAAAATAATAAAGGTTTGAATATTATTGATAATAGCTTAATGTTTTATTGATTACAAAAGACTCAATACTAATCTCTATTTATAGAGAAACATAGGTTAAATCCTAAATTAGGAAAAAATCATAATAATAATGAGAGATATTCTAAGATTCTCTATGATTATAAAATGATCATAGAAAATAACTCAAGATACTCTAATATAATATAAAAGATATTATAAGATATTTTCTAATATTCCAACACTCCCCCTCAAGCTAAAGCTTACTAAGCTTTAGCTTGCTACAAGAAAACAATGTTTTGCTCCACAAAATAATAAAAAAGATGGAGAGGCAACTCAGGGATGCATGTGAAGTTGGAGATAATTGCTATAAATATAGCCTAGCCAGATAGTCTGATTGATCATCAGCCTGAGAGAAGTTCATGGTAGGTAATTGAACAAAGCAAGTTCCGTTCTTCTAAAAACTGCATTTGGAAGCTTCAAACCAATAATAGTGGAGACTCCAAATATTTAAACTTGAATCTGCTTCAAGGAGAGAGAGGCGTGATTCGAGGAGATAAAGGCAAGACCAATGCATCTGGGACAAATTGCCAAGATAAGGTAAGTCATGAAAATAAAAGATACCATTAGAATAACCACCAACGGAAGAAGTCATCACTAATATAATTCATATGTGGAAAAAGAGACACCACCATAATGATCATCGGTGGGAATAAAAGCCACTGTTGGAATCTATTAGTAAGAACTAAATTGCATGACAAACACCAAAGAAGAAGCAGCGCAACTCTAACGAAACGAAGCCATGATCGATCATCAAAGTAAGAAAATGCGTCCAAAACAGGAGAAATAACGGTTGTTTGAACGATGACACATGTTTTCGTTGATCAAAATCGGAGGGCAGATATGGAACCATCGAAGAGAAATAGTCGTGCACCAAGAAGAATCCCATCAATTGAATTGCAAATCTTCCAAACCTGTCAGCTAAAAGCCCACTCATAAGGGCTGCAACAGCTGCCACGACAAAGGCTGGAGAGTTTCCTCCACCAAAAATCTGATCCCACTTCTGATGCCCTAGCCGCATCCTGAGGGTTACTGAAATTAAGATAACCATAACATCAACTTCAGCACCAAACTTGTACACAAGCCCGTGGATTTGCTTCACCTCTTGCAACAAAGAACAACACTTGATTAAACTCACAAAGGTACTATTATTAGGTTTCAAACCTTGTACATCCCCCAATTCAGAAAACAACCATTGCACCATGCAAAAGTCACCAACTCGAGCAAACCCAGAAATCATAACATTCCAAGCAACGACATCTCTCTCCAACAAACCATAAAAAACACACCACGCGCCCCTTAAATTATTGCCACCTTTGAAGTGCATATACACGAGAACTCCCAGCAAATTTGTCTCTTTCAATTCCACAGTGAACATGCAAGCCATGAATCTGCAAACCCACATTCAAAAAAGTAGAGTTGGCACAAGCTCGAAGTAGAACAGAGAAAGTGTACTCATTGGGTATTTCGTTTAATGCACGCATGTGATTGAACATCTTGAAGGCTTTTAGGAGTGACCCATTTTTGAGATGTGATGAAATTAAGGTTGTCCAAGTGATAACGTTCCTGTGAGGCATTTTGTCGAACAGTTGGTGGACATGGCAAAAGTTTGCAGCTCTAAGGCTATCATTTTGCCTTGGGAAAGGCTTGGTTCTGCGAATAGATTTGGCAATATCAAAGGATGATGGGCAAGTGTTGACCATAAGTGGACCTCTGCTAACAGCACCAGCTGTTCTTCCACCGTTATTAGGGCCAGTTGGTCTTCTACCATTAACGGCACCAGTTACTCTTCCACCACCAAGAGTCCTACTTCCACAGCCCGAACGGGCTCTGCCACGTCCTCTGCCTCTATTACTCATGTTCTTAATTCTATCATCAAGTGACATATCCAAGGAAGAAGCCATTGCACTTGCAACTTAACAAGGTCAAATGCTTCTTGTAATTTTATTATTCTAGCCCTGGAGATGGTAGAAAACTGCAATGAAGAACAAAGAAATAATCGGATGGAGAAAAATTGGAGAGTGTGCGGTGAGTGTTTCTGAGGGCAAAAGTTGACAAATCGAAAATTAGGGTTTCGATGCGTAGAAAAAAAAAGGGGTTTTAGGGTTTCGGCCAATTGGAACGGATAAGGGATACGACAGAGATTTTTTTTTTTTTTTTCTCGGTGAACAGTACCACGCGATGAACAGTGCTGCGACTGATCTGCTGAAAAATAAACGAAAAGCTACAAAGAATGGGTAAATCGAAATTGAGACACGGTTTATCGAAAAAAATTCTTAACGATGATGGAATGTTAGAAAAGAGAAACTATGATTATATTCCCTAATTTTTGAGAAATCGGCAGCGGAATAGAGGCTAGATCGTTCAAGGAGGATCAAAATAGGCTCTAGATACCATGTTGAAATTGTAGGATTTTTGAGAAAAAGAGGAGAGAAAATAATAAAGTTTTGAATATTATTGATAATAGCTTAATGTTTTATTGATTACAAAAGACTCAATACTAATCTCTATTTATAGAGAAACATAAACTAAATCCTAAATTATGAATAAATCATAATAATAATGAGAGATATTCTAAGATTCTCCATGATTATACATTGATCATAGAAAATAACTCAAGATACTCTAATATAATATAAAAGATATTATAAGATATTTGCTAATATTCCAACATTAAATTTTACAGGTTGTTGCAGCTGGTGCAAACCCTGTGCTCATCACACGAGGCATTGAGAAAACAGCGAAGGCACTTGTGGCTGAGCTTAAACTGATGTCAAAAGAGGTGAATCATATTCTTTTTGTGTGCGTTGAAGCATGTTTATTTCATGTAGTACCTCAAACTTCCCATTCTTTGCATATTTTAGCGTGTCTATTGCTTATCAAGTATTTCAATCATTTTTGTTTGTTTAAACTTACGAGAGTTGTGGTCGTGTGGATTGCAGGTTGAAGATAGTGAATTGGCAGATGTGGCAGCAGTAAGTGCAGGGAACAATCATGAGGTTGGAAATATGATTGCCGAAGCATTGAGTAAGGTTGGTAGAAAGGGTGTTGTGACACTTGAGGAGGGAAAGAGTGCTGAAAACAGTCTGTATGTTGTTGAGGGGATGCAATTTGATAGAGGATATATTTCACCATACTTTGTTACTGATAGTGAGAAAATGTCCGTTGAATTTGAGAACTGCAAGGTGCGACATTGGTTTTCTTTTACTGCAACTTATTATTATTTTTGACATCATCTTATGTATTTTACTTAAAATTATGGCATGCATGTTGTGCAGTTGCTATTGGTTGACAAAAAGATTACCAATGCAAGGGATCTTATTAACATATTGGAGGATGCAATTAGAAGTGGTTTTCCTATTTTGATAATTGCCGAGGATATTGAACAAGAAGCTTTAGCGACTCTTGTTGTGAACAAACTTAGAGGATCACTGAAGATTGCAGCACTCAAGGCCCCTGGATTTGGAGAACGCAAGAGCCAGTACCTCGATGATATTGCCATCTTGACTGGAGGTTTTTAAATTTAAATGTTTCATGTCTCTGATTATTGTTCAATTTGGATATGTATAGTTTCTGTGTTTTTTATTGTTGGTTCCAGCTGTTGGTAACAATATGTATCTTCCCAATTTGCTTACAGGTACTGTTATCAGAGAGGAGGTTGGCCTTAGCCTAGACAAAGCCGGGAAAGAGGTTCTTGGCAATGCCTCCAAGGTAGTGCTCACCAAAGACACAACCACAATTGTTGGTGATGGAAGTACCCAGGAAGCAGTTACCAAGAGAGTTTCACAAATTAAGAACCAAATTGAGGTATTCCTCTTTCTCCTCCCCCCGCTAAAAACTTGTTTCCATGGCATGTGCAAGGCTTTTTTGGAGACCTTGTATGTAAATAGTAACTAATGAACACTCTACAATTGAGTAATATTTTTTAGTTTAGGAGGAATGATGTACATAACATCAGGTAGATAAGTACATTTAGTAATCCAAATCACACGCATAAGAGTAATCATATATAAGGAGAAACTCTGTAGATTCTGTACATATAGAAAAGGACGCGAGATTCAGATTGCTATGCAGGCAGGTTCTAACAAAATGTTTACATATTACACAGGCTGCAGAACAAGAGTATGAAAAGGAGAAGCTGAATGAAAGGATTGCAAAACTATCTGGTGGTGTGGCTGTAATACAGGTATTGGTCCCTTCCCACCGTAGTAACCCCACTAAAATTCCATAATATGCTACTGTTAACATCTCTGCAAGTCATATTAAATAGTGCAACTTTTGTTATGAGTGTAGGTTGGTGCACAAACTGAGACAGAACTCAAGGAAAAGAAATTGAGAGTTGAAGACGCACTTAATGCTACAAAGGTGGCTTTATCTTTCCTAAAATGTTCATTAATTTTTTCCTTTTCTGGTTTCTATTAGCTAATATTTTCTTGATTTTCAGGCAGCTGTTGAAGAGGGTATTGTAGTTGGTGGTGGGTGCACTTTGCTCAGACTTGCATCAAAGGTGGATGCAATCAAGGATACCCTTGCAAATGATGAAGAAAAAGTGAGTTATTATTTGATATTGCAAGAACTCAAGTTTTTGTATATGGAGATAATTTTGTTTTGGGTCCTCAAAAGTTTTCCTGACTTGGCCTTGCTCTGTTCAGTGATATCACTACTTATTATTTAACTTTCTGATTATTGCCTTATGATTACGTGGCACAGGTGGGTGCAGACATTGTTAAAAGAGCTCTTAGTTACCCTCTGAAATTAATAGCAAAAAATGCTGGTGTAAATGGCAGTGTTGTCAGTGAGAAGGTATAGAAATCGGCTTAAATTATCATTACTCTCCCATTGAACTTGTGCTTATGTAACTTGTGTTTTGGATAGGTTCTGTCCAATGACAATACAAGATATGGATATAATGCTGCCACTGGAAAATACGAAGATTTAATGTCTGCCGGGATCATTGATCCGACAAAGGTGATTTATTGATTGACCACTGTATTGTTTTTAATTTATCTGCATGTGAATTTGCAGCTATCTCTAGTAGCCTGTAATTAACCTGGGCTTGGAGTGCCAGGATCAATAGGAATGGTTTAAATATGGTTGTCCTTTAGTTTCTTGTCTAGGGAAATTGGTATAGTAATCTTCTATAGCAATCTTTAAAAGCTTCTTTGAACACAGCTTATTTATGCTTATGCGTGTGAATGAATGCATGTAACAATGATAATAAAAAATATGATATTTATGCTGGATATGAAACTTTGATAAACAAAAGCATCCTACTCTTGCACAGGTGGTCAGATGTTGCCTGGAACATGCAGCCTCTGTTGCCAAAACGTTCTTAATGTCAGACTGTGTTGTTGTTGAGATAAAGGAACCTGAGCCTGTAGTTGCTGGCAACCCCATGGACAATTCAGGTATGTAGTTTGAACATGTATTCAAAGGCTGTGGTATTTTTTATGTTTCTACTGATGTGTCGATCATGGAAAACTTATTTATGATATCTAGAAATTTAAGGAATGTTTAGTTTCAGGAATCATATAAATTTAGGGCATATTTAGTCTCAGAAGATATTTGCGTTTATTTTCTATTTTGATTGTTAAACACATTACCTTCAAAAAAAGTTTTTTTAAACACAGTACATTTTCATGCAATTTCCTCTCTTCGAAATTCTTTAGGGAATAGTGAAACAACTTCATAGTTTTTATTCCTATTGTTTTGTGTGTAACTGTCAATTGTCAACTATAAATCTTGAATCAAAAGGTATAAAATATGACGATTTTAAAATTGGGGCATCTCACATACATATATGTAAAATGTACTTGGCTGACTCTGGCTTTCTGTTCTCCCAGGCTATGGTATGTAGATGCTGCAGCTGCTTAAAGTGGGGACACCATTTCCCCCCTATTTTTTTCAATGTAATTCGTAATCTGGAGAGCATATTTAATTCGTAGGAAGAAGTCCAGTTGTAAGACGGACACACATGTAGTGTTGTGAACCAGAATGAGTGACATTTTTGTTTCTCTAAAGGTAATAATATCGAAAAAGGTTTTGCAAATCTCACTTGCCCTGGGCATTTTACTTTATCTAACTATTCATTTTGATGTTGTCAAATCAAAATGATTGGAATCATGCTGTTATTCGGGCTTATTTCCCCAGAAGTTCATTCGGCACTGGTAACTCTTTTGTTAGCTTCGGTGTCAACCATACAAGGATATTGGTTCAAACAAAAACATGTCACTGTATAAGTTATTCATGTAGAATCTGGTCACTTAGGACGATGGAGAATAGTCAATTATTTGGAGATTGACAGTGTCATCGAGAGTAATGTTAATGCTTAGCACCCACGTGTTTTTTTTATTATCACATTCCACATTTCTAGAATGTGTACGTCTTGTTTTTTTTCTAAAAAAAAGCTTAGATTCGATGAGGAGAGAACTAAATGGAAATTAGAAGGTTTGGTATTTAGAGGCAATAATTAGGTCAGAAGCCTCCCCTAATGAAACATAGGTCGTGTATAGGGGACACCATTATTCTCTTCATCAATAATAATACACCACAAAATAGACAACGTTTTCTTTGTCCCTATTTGATCCTATTTCTAAAAATATAAGACACGTGATTCCTTTTTGTGACAAAATATAACACTTGATTTTTAGTTTCGATAGAGTTGCAAGATAATGTGTAACATTACGGGGACCATTTTTTATGTAATAAAATATAAATAAAAAATGATTTAAAAAATTGATGAGTTGATGTGTCTTAAAATTTAGTTTACACGTTTATTTTTTAATCGGTTATCAACGCAGCTATGTAGAAAACTTGCTCAATATACATTTGTGATCTCGACTTTAAGATTCAATTTCTAAACCCTACCACTTTTTTATTTTGTTCCACACCACTCGTTGCCCTTGTTTTCTCGTACACCACCAACCACTCTTGATGTCTCTGGTGTACTCATTTTCCACCATTAAAATTAAAGGCAAAAAGATAAATTTTTCTAATTCTATCACCATTTTTTTAAACTAAAAATTTATAACTTTATCACCACTAAATTATTGAAAAATGAAAGATGGATTTTGTATTTTATAATTTATTTGCCCATTTAAGTTTAGAAAAAATAATAAATTTTATTATAATCGGATTTGAATTCGTGACATCATATCAAATATATATTATCAATTAAAGTAAAATTAAAATTATATATTTTATCATCATAATTGTATTTTTAATCAATACTATTTGAATTTAATTTATATGCACCCACAATTTATAAATAAATATTTAAACATGCATCTAATTTTGTGATAACGCTGTCATATAATGAGTGTAAAAATACACAACCTTTATATATTAAATGATGTAACAACACCTCATTGAAAGTATATATGGAATATTTTTAAGCCAACAACATGCACAAATTAAAATATAATGTACAATGTAATTAATTCTGAAATTTTCTTCATCGAGTTTTTTTTTTCAACTTATGGTATACTAAAAAACATATACACGATCCAGCTCATGCGCAAGTGCTTTCGGAAAGCTCAAAGCTGTCCTTATAAAACTTTTAATTTTTAGGATATCCACAATAGTATTTGTAATCATACTTGTTGACTAATCCCTATGGCTATGACGAAAAAAACATGCGATTGAGATATATCTATCTTTATTTTCTGTTAAAAAGCGGTGTATATATACATCTTTTCCTTTCCTATTTTTTCCACGACTTGCTAGCTTTTTGACCATCAAGCTTAATTTTGTGTATCTAGTTTGTCATGCAATCTATTTCTTATGGTGTTTCACTTTTTGATATGCTAGATTTTCCTTTGTCAAGACAATTTTTTCTTTCACTTTGGCTAAAGACAAAGACAAAAGAAGAAACAATTGTCTCGTCCCATTTGCACCGTTTAACTAGTGATATATTTCCCCCTCATAAATGACCAAATCCATTGAACAAAAACTTGCTCCATCTAGGAAAATTATACTAGGTAGGTAATAAAGTCGTCTGTAGGGAAAATTATACTCTCGATTTTCTCCTATTCATTACTAATATTCTAAAATATCTTTCAATGTAAAGAAAATATTTAGATCCATCAATTATCACATTGTTATATTTGTGTTTTTTCAATTATGGTAATAAAAAAATGAAAGATAATGAAAATTAGAGAAGATATTAACTAGAGAAATATGACGAGAAAAATAATTAAAAGTAACAATTAGTTATGATATAACAGTAATTATTCATATATTAATTATTGTTCTGAATTATAATACAATTAAAAATAACAATAATTTATTACAATTAGAGTTAATAAGTAAAGTGTATGATATCGTAATTCTTTCACACTATCATTTCAAATTTTATATATTTTTTAATTATTTATCTCTTGTTTATACTCAATCATAATTCTCAGTATCAGAACAATAATTATTCGGCTACATTCTTTTTTAATATTTTCATTGAAACTTCATTGATTTATTTTTTACTATCCATTTTTTAATTGATTTTTTTTGAGATTTTATATCAAGTTTTTAGTTGGTTCTAGTTTCTTTCTTATCCTTATAACTTATTCATCTTATTCTTGTCCCTACTAATATTCAAGATTCAAGTAGATTCATCGTATTTTTGTAAGGTTAAGTGGAAGTTGGTTGGTTTTTGCTATGAGTTGTATTTTTGAAAAAAACTTATTTAACGATTCAAAATTAATGGTTTGAGATTCATTACACGCTTCTTTAAAAGTTTCATCGTTAATTAGCCATTATTTTCTTTAGTAATATATTTTACTATTATTTTATTCTTTTTAATTATTTTTGAATTTTTCTTTGTGCTTCTATTCTATGGTAGTAAAATAATTTTCATTCTCTTTATTCTTTTACATTATGGTAGTTAGACATTTTTCATTATTCTTGTGCTTCCATCCTTTGGTAATTAAATTTTGTTAGTTAAATTTGACATATGAAGACTCAAGATTGTGATTATTGATTTTATATTGAAGTGAGTGTCGTGGAAGACTTGGTTTAACTCACACAACTGCGGAGTCCTGAGTTTGAACCTGTAATATAATGTCCAATATAACAATATTGACATTTATCAGTTGAACTACGAAGTTAGTATACTGTTTATAAACATGGCGTCGTGTTACAAAACAATTGACAATTTGACACATGTGTTGGTGGTGAGGGAAAGTTTGAAGAAGGCCTTAGATTGTTCATGGAACTCAAATGTACCATAAAAATACAAGTGTTTGGTGGGAGCTTGTTATTAGAAAGATTGCCTAGAAAAATATAACTTGAGAAGAGAAATATCTTACATGGACTTTCAAATATATGTTAGTGTCTTTTGTATTCAAGAGGTTGAGTTAGTCAATCATGTTTTTTTTTATTTATGCCCTTCTACTAACTTGATTTGGTATGTTTTTTTATTTGTGTCCTATTACTAGTTTGATTTGATTGGTGCAAGATTCTTTTATCGGTGGATTCTGTTGATATGGAGGTAAATGTTGGTGTTGACCACTTCTCTTAACTTAGAGAATTGGTTAAAGGAGATGTCACGAAAAATAAAAGAGTTAAATTTAGTTTCATACATGTCGGAGTATTTGGTCATTGAAAAATAACAATCTTTTTTTAAAGGAGAGGTTGGCGATGTAGCCATTGTGATTGATAATGGCCAAACATTGTCTAAGTCTTGGTTTATGTCAGAAAGAAATGTAATTTTAATTTATATTTTACTTCTTCAAATTATTTGGGTTGTCTACGAAGTGGTTAGTATGTTATATTTGTGTATAAATTTTGGGTACTTTTTATACTTTAATTAATAAAAAAATTTGTTTATAAAAAAAAACAAAATGATATATTTTTTTATAAAATAATAATTTTTCAAATACAAATGCTGTCAACAAATAACTCTTTAATTTAAAAAATAAATCATTAATTTATAAAAAAAATTGTATAAAACTCTTTAATTTTTGTAAATGTACATAGAAGCTCTCAAAATAAAAATGTACAGCAAGACATGGAATCGCTTTTTACGCCAAAACATAAATCTCTTTCTAAAATTCAGATTTAGCAATTGAATGAGGGAATTTGCGTAAATTTTTAACCACAAAACAACTAAGCGATGTCCACATCTAAGTATCAATCTGGTAGACAAAAACTTTAGTGTAAGAAAATTTATTTAAGACAATATTTTTCTTTTAAAACACGATGTTGATGTGGTATATAAGTATTTTATGAATCTTTGTTTAGTATATTTCGAATATCGGACTATTGAGTATTCAATTATGAGTTGTTAGTTCTATATTGATTAGGAAATGAAAGTTGTATTGGATATATAAGGAGAATGACCTCATAATTCTAATACCTTAAGGTTTTGGATTGAGATGTGGTGTCTAAGTCTCTTGTTAATTCTTGTTTAGTCTATACTGAATGTTGAATGTTGTGCTCCTCCGGACTCTCCAACATGGACTTCCCCAAACTCCCCAATATGAAGTACTAAGATTAAAAAAATACTAATTTGATATAATTTTTTTTAACGATTAATATTGTTAAAAGATTAAATCTACAATTTTTTATTATTCAACTTTTTTAACTTTCTCTTAAATATCAAAATTATTTTATATCTCCTACTAACTTCATAAAAATATAATGATAAATCATTAAGTCTTTTAATAATTTAACGAATGGTTAGATATTAGTCTCTTTAAATAAATCTCAATATTTGATAGATATATCTCTGCAAATCGAGCATACTTTGATTTATATATATATATATATATATATATATATATATATATATAAAAAAAAGTTTAATACAAATAGTTGTATTAACTATTATACATTTATTAGTAAA